>JAPTMU010000103.1:142500-144336 GCA_028583405.1 Pogonophryne albipinna
TCCTAATTGTTTAATATTAAACAGAGTGTCTTCTGATCACGTCTGAAACTTTGGAGAGCTTGTTGACTTTGAGTTGATGTTATAAGTAATACTAAGAAGGAGATGGGAATCCCAAAAGGCTGGTTTATTTCTGATGTTTTCTCGCTGTTTGTCAGCAGAATTAACTTTTTGAACATTAAAGCATTGAGACATGTCCCAGTAGAGACGCTACATACTGATATACACCTGAACATCAGCAGGAGAGGACTCTTTAAAGTAGAGACACTACATACTGATATACACCTGAACATCAGCAGGAGAGGACTCTTTAAAGTAGAGACACTACATACTGATATACACCTGAACATCAGCAGGAGAGGACTCTTTAAAGTAGAGACACTACATACTGATATACACCTGGACCTCAGCAGGAGAGGACTCTTTAAAGTAGAGACACTACATACTGATATACACCTGAACATCAGCAGGAGAGGACTCTTTAAAGTAGAGACACTACATACTGATATACACCTGAACATCAGCAGGAGAGGACTCTTTAAAGTAGAGACACTACATACTGATATACACCTGAACATCAGCAGGAGAGGACTCTTTAAAGTAAAGACACTACATACTGATATACACCTGAACATCAGCAGGAGAGGACTCTTTAAAGTAGAGACACTACTGATATACACCTGAACATCAGCAGGAGAGGACTCTTTAAAGTAGAGACACTACATACTGATATACACCTGGACCTCAGCAGGAGAGGACTCTTTAAAGTAGAGATACTACATACTGATATACACCTGAACATCAGCAGGAGAGGACTCTTTAAAGTAAAGACACTACATACTAATATACATCTGAACATCAGCAGGAGAGGACTCTTTAAAGTAGAGACACTACATATTAATATACACCTGAACATCAGCAGGAGAGAACTCTTTAAAGTAGAGACATTACATATTGATATACACCTGAACATCAGCAGGAGATGACTCTTTAAAATAGAGATACTACATACTGATATACACCTGAACATCAGCAGGAGAGGACTCTTTAAAGTAGAGACACTGCATACTGATATACACCTGAACATCAGCAGGAGAGGACTCTTTAAAGTAGAGACACTACATACTGATATACACCTGAACATCAGCAGGAGAGGACTCTTTAAAGTAGAGACACTACATACTGATATACACCTGAACATCAGCAGGAGAGGACTCTTTAAAATAGAGATACTACATACTGATATACACCTGAACATCAGCAGGAGAGGACTCTTTAAAGTAGAGACACTGCATACTGATATACACCTGAACATCAGCAGGAGAGGACTCTTTAAAGTAGAGACACTACATACTGATATACACCTGAACATCAGCAGGAGAGAACTCTTTAAAGTAGAGACATTACATATTGATATACACCTGAACATCAGCAGGAGATGACTCTTTAAAATAGAGATACTACATACTGATATACACCTGAACATCAGCAGGAGAGGACTCTTTAAAGTAGAGACACTGCATACTGATATACACCTGAACATCAGCAGGAGAGGACTCTTTAAAGTAGAGACACTACATACTGATATACACCTGAACATCAGCAGGAGAGGACTCTTTAAAGTAGAGACACTACATACTGATATACACCTGAACATCAGCAGGAGAGGACTCTTTAAAGTAGAGACACTACATACTGATATACACCTGAACATCAGCAGGAGAGGACTCTTTAAAGTAGAGACGCTACATAATGATATACACCTGAACATCAGCAGGAGAGGACTCTTTAAAGTAGAGACACTACATACTGATATACACCTGAACATCAGCAGGAAGG
>JAPTMU010000103.1:145336-222895 GCA_028583405.1 Pogonophryne albipinna
AGAGAGAGAGAGAGAGAGAGAGAGAGAGAGAGAGAGAGAGAGAGAGAGAGAGAGAGAGAGAGAGAGAGAGAGAGAGAGAGAGAGAGAGAGAGAGAGAGAGAGAGAGAGAGAGAGAGAGAGAGAGAGAGAGAGAGAGATATACAGGTAGATATACAGGTAGGTACAGGTAGGTACAGGTAGGTACAGGTAGAGAGAGATACAGGTACAGGTAGATACAGGTAGAGAGAGATACAGGTACAGGTAGATACAGGTAGAGAGAGAGAGACATACAGGTAGAGAGAGGTAGAGAGAGAGAGAGAGACATACAGGTAGAGAGAGGTAGAGAGAGAGAGAGAGACATACAGGTAGAGAGAGACACATACAGGTAGGTAGAGATAGAGCGACATACAGGTAGAGAGAGACACATACAGGTAGGTAGAGATAGAGCGACATACAGGTAGAGAGAGACACATACAGGTAGGTAGAGATAGAGAGACATACAGGTAGAGAGAGACACATACAGGTAGGTAGAGATAGAGAGACATACAGGTAGAGAGAGAGAGAGAGAGACAGGTAGAGAGAGAGAGAGACACATACAGGTAGAGAGAGAGAGAGAGAGAGAGAGACATACAGGGAGAGGGAGGGAGGGAGGGAGGGAGAGAGAGAGAGACATACATACAGGTAGAGAGAGAGAGACATACAGGTAGAGAGAGACACATACAGGTAGGTAGAGATAGAGAGACATACAGGTAGAGAGAGACACATACAGGTAGGTAGAGATAGAGAGACATACAGGTAGAGAGAGAGAGAGAGAGACAGGTAGAGAGAGAGAGAGACACATACAGGTAGAGAGAGAGAGAGAGAGAGAGACATACAGGGAGAGGGAGGGAGGGAGGGAGAGAGAGACATACATACAGGTAGAGAGAGAGAGACATACAGGTAGAGAGAGAGAGACACATACAGGTAGAGAGGGAGGGAGAGAGAGAGATAGTGAGAGAGGGAGAGGGAGAGAGAGAGAGACATACAGGTAGAGGGAGGGAGAGAGGGAGAGGGACAGAGAGATACATTATTAAGCCCAACATTAAACCTTAGTGATGAAAGTGAAATGTCTCCAACACCACCCTCCCTGTCTCTCCCTCCAACACCACCCTCCCTGTCTCTCCCTCCAACACCACCCTCCCAACACCACCCTCCCTGTCTCTCCCTCCAACACCACCCTCCCTGCCTCTCCCTCCAACACCACCCTCCCTGTCTCTCCCTCCAACACCACCCTCCCTGTCTCTCCCTCCAACACCACCCTCCCTGTCTCTCCCTCCCAACACCACCCTCCCTGTCTCTCCCTCCAACACCACCCTCCCTGCCTCTCCCTCCAACACCACCCTCCCTGCCTCTCCCTCCAACACCACCCTCCCAACACCACCCTCCCAACACCACCCTCCCTGTCTCTCCCTCCAACACCACCCTCCCTGCCTCTCCCTCCAACACCACCCTCCCTGTCTCTCCCTCCAACACCACCCTCCCTGCCTCTCCCTCCAACACCACCCTCCCTGTCTCTCCCTCCAACACCACCCTCCCTGTCTCTCCCTCCCAACACCACCCTCCCAACACCACCCTCCCTGTCTCTCCGTCCAACACCACCCTCCTTGTCTCTCCCTCCAACACCACCCTCCCAACACCACCCTCCCTGTCTCTCCCTCCAACACCACCCTCCCAACACCACCCTCCCTGTCTCTCCCTCCAACACCACCCTCCCTGTCTCTCCCTCCAACACCACCCTCCCTGTCTCTCCCTCCAACACCACCCTCCCTGCCTCTCCCTCCAACACCACCCTCCCTGCCTCTCCCTCCAACACCACCCTCCCAACACCACCCTCCCAACACCACCCTCCCTGTCTCTCCCTCCAACACCACCCTCCCTGTCTCTCCCTCCAACACCACCCTCCCTGTCTCTCCCTCCAACACCACCCTCCCTGTCTCTCCCTCCAACACCACCCTCCCAACACTACCCTCCCTGTCTCTCCCTCCAACACCACCCTCCCAACACCACCCTCCCTGTCTCTCCCTCCCAACACCACCCTCCCTGCCTCTCCCTCCAACACCACCCTCCCTGTCTCTCCCCAGGACGATGAACACCCTGCTGCTCTCTGAGCTGCCTCAGTTCAACAGCCTGGCCCTGCAGCTGATCTGGAGTCTGCTGGGGTCGTTCAGCTGCGTTCAGAAAGACCTGGCCTCTGACATGGAGACGCTGTTCCTCAGCTTCGCTCAGCAGGTAAACTCTCACGCAGAGGAAGACTCTAGTTATAAGGGTTGGGACAGATTCAAGAACTGATCATAAAACGGTACACTAATAGTGCAGTGAAACAGCAAATTAAACAAACAACAACAACAACAAAGAAGCTGTACGGTGAGGAGCTCTTTGTTTACCTCACTGTCTGTCTTCCTGTCCAGTTATTCTCTATTTAAAAGTCACCTTTTCAGAAACAAGGCATTGAGGCTCAAAACATTTTCTTTAAAATGTTATACATAAAAAATTACAAAAATATTCAAGTTTTTTTAATCAGAAATATTTATTTCCTCTATATTTATACTTTTTTAATGTGCTTTTTCACAGTGGATAGCAAAAGTATTTACAAAACAAAAAGTATTTACATCTGACGATACTTAAACACAATACAGGAAAGCTTAGCTTACAGTTTTAAATAGAATAGAATGGGAGGGATGAAACCCTCTTTAATGGTGTCACATGCAGAGCACACAGTGACATGTGTTCTCTGCATTTAACCCGGGTGTCCGGTGCCTTGCTCAAGGGCACCACGGCAGGGCAGGAGGTGAACTGGGACCTCTCCAAGTAGCAGTCCACACTCCATTGTTCGGGGGCTTGAACCGGCGACCCTACGGCTCCCAGTCCAAGCCCCTACCGACTGAGCCACTGCACCTGTTCTTATTGCACATAGTGGTGTTGTGTTATTTACAGACATGATGAGGGTTAAGCAACAACAAGTAAACATGTTCGCCCCAGAGAGGATACAAACGTGATTACTTTGGTTTCATTTCTGCAGATCTTTCACGGTCGACATGAACATTTATTTGACTTTTTGTTCCGTTTGATTTTATATTTTGGGATGTTTGTATTTTATGTTTATGTGCCTTGTTTTAGCACGCTTCTGTTTTTGTATATTTCTGGTACTTGAACCTGTTAAACCCCAAGGTCGCCGTCGGCGGGGATCCTGGGTTGTTTTTTCACGACACTGTGTCTCAGGGGATCTTAATGTTTAAGAACCTATTAATGTGTTATACCAGATTAACGGGAATAATCTCAGCTAACTGACGATACAAACCATTTTTACCAAAACAAAACACAAGTCTCATAAGAAGCATCTAAATGACCCCTTAGCGAAAAATGCTAACGCACTTTGGCACAGAACTGAAGATAAAAGTACCCTTATTACTTATCGTAGCTGCACATACAAGATATCCGATTAAAGCTGAGGTTCCACAGATTATTTAGGTATATAGTATCATCACTGAGTGATCCGGACTCGGACAGGGGAAGCAAACACAGACATCACAACACGTACCTTTACGTAGCTTCTAGGGAGATCGTCTCACCGTAGCTGTCAATCTGATCCAAAGACGTGTTCAATGGCATTAAAACGAGAAAAAACGCGGCTGAATCGGTTAATCCATAGGTTTTTAACGTCTCTGTATAACATTTTTCATTTCATTTATAATCCATAATTCCATTTTTATGTAAAAAATCGGAGAGCAAAAGTTAGCTGCTAATGGTAGCCACCAGAGTGGCTGCTGCTTCCGGTCTAGACTATGCGTCAGTCTCACACACACACATTACCAAATAAGGACTATGTGTGAGTTCCCCTCGATTTCATTGGCTCTAACGGTCAGAAAGAGATGTCACATGTCAAAATCCAGCAAGGGGGGCCAGAGATATGGAAAATCCACCCAAATGGCCCCAGAAGAGGTTTTTTTTGCTAAATCTGTCTAAAAAGGTCAAATATCACTTGTTTTGCATCAATCTTGATACAGGGTACTTATTATATGTTGTACTTTGAATTCCCAAAGCTTTTAGTCTACTAACCCATCATCCAAGGTTAGTTTTCACTATAAGTACAACATATGTTTTGGACGGACACTATAATTTACAGTTTTTTACTATGTTCAATCTGAATTTTCTTTAAAATAAAAAGCATCTATATTGAATCTGACTTTTCTGCATCCAACTCACAGGTTTATCATTACTTTGAGAGAAAAGATTATTAATTTAACCCTTTCAGAAGATATGGTCATTTGTTCTGGGAATGTCATTTTGGAGCCTGAGACCTGAAAAACAGGCTCGGGGTTTAACAGGTTAATACTCATTTAAAAATACATTTACGACATTAATTGGGCACTTATCTTTTTAGTTTTCAAAGGCCCCAATAAGGCCGTCAGTCCTGCACATATGCTATTCCTATTTTATTTCTATACCTATATGTTCAATGTAAATATTGCTATATATTTTTATGTTATTATAGTTTTCTTGCATCATTTTCTTATCAGTGTTTACATTTTTGTTGTATTTGTATGTATGTTTATGTATGCACCAAAAACACCGAGACAAATTCCTCGTCGTTCTATCGATGGAAGGTCTCCTGCATTAAGCAGACTTCCATCATGTTCGCTTTATTCAAAACAATCCAGAATTGGGATCAAGAAAGTAAATCTTATCTTTTCTTAATTTCCTCTCCCAGCTCCCTAAAAGCTCCCTCTGCCCCAGTGCATTCTGGGAGTGGGCGGAGGCTGCGGTGCTGGATGAAGCTCGGAAACTGGAGACTTTGTGCCGGAGCGTCGAGGAGACCCTGAACGCACCGTCCAGCCAGGTGAGTTCAGGTGAAACAGAAATGTGTGTCACGATTGGTCCATTTCAGAATAATATATATGATATGTTTTATAATGATTGATCTTTAAAGTGTTCTCAAAGCTGGTGGAGGTGCAGCTAGTCTGAATGGCTTTATAGACTGCAGGGTAGCTGGTGAAGGAGCAGCTAGTTTGAATGGCTTTGTAGACTGCAGGGTAGCTGGTGAAGGTGCAGCTAGTCTGAATGACTTTGTAGACTGCAGGGTAGCTGGTGAAGGTGCAGCTAGTCTGAATGACTTTGTAGACTGCAGGGTAGCTGGTGAAGGTGCAGCTAGTCTGAATGACTTTATAGACTGCAGGGTAGCTGGTGAAGGAGCAGCTAGTCTGAATGACTTTGTAGACTGCAGGGTAGCTGGTGAAGGTGCAGCTAGTCTGAATGACTTTGTAGACTGCAGGGTAGCTGGTGAAGGTGCAGCTAGTCTGAATGACTTTGTAGACTGCAGGGTAGCTGGTGAAGGTGCAGCTAGTCTGAATGACTTTGTAGACTGCAGGGTAGCTGGTGGATTTACTCCAGGTGGAACTAAAGTCTGATTCAACACTTGATTAGATTTCACATCATTCATCCAGATCTGAGAAGTAACTAAAGGTATAAATACATGTAGTGGAGGAAAAGTACACCATGTAGCTCTGAATCATAGTGGAGTAGAAGTACACAGTAGCATACAATGGAAATACTCAAGTACAAGTATCTCAAAATGTAAGTACAGTACTTGAGTAAATGTACTTAGTTACGTTACACCTCTGGGCATTTTCAGGTAGAAATGATTTACTTTCTACCTGCGTAAAAGAAAGCGTTTTTTACTCATGGACTAGCTCAGGGGTTCCCAACCTTTTTCCCAAGAGCCCCCCAAATGACTCCTGTTGGAAGTTGCGCCCCCTCCCCCCCCCCCCCACACACACACACAAGGGGGGGGGGGGGCGCAACAGCGGTAATTAAAGTTTAAAAGTCTCAAAATGCTACAACTACTGTCACAAACTGGATGAATGTGAAGTATTTTGTTAAAGGAGGATGAAAGCGTAACTAAGGAGCACTATTGGAGTGACTTTGATGGTTATTGGACTCAGGATTAATTCATTTGGATTCCCGCTGAAGAAATTAAAGGACGGCGCAAGTGGAAACAATTCACCAAGGGATTAAACTGTTTAAAACACATGCTCAAAGTAAGCCGGATTTTGCCGATGTGTTTATGAGGATTCAAAAGTCGTAAATAATCAAAATGGAGGAGACCGATCTGATCGGAGCAACTGTGACAAATAATCCAACTGAAACCGGCATGGACAATGACTGTGTTTTAAAAATGCGCTTATCCAGACAAGCCTGGTTTGGACACTTTACGGGCAGAAGAAACATTTCTATAGAAAGAATTATACATTTCTGTCTTTTATGCCTTTAATACTAACTTTAATTTGTATTGAAATTAATTAATCAATTATTTTTTATATTTTTTTGTGATGTAGAGACAAGGCTTTTAGTGACAATCATGTATTGCGTTACAATTATATGTAAAAAAAGAAAAATAATAAAAAAAAAAAAAAAAAAAAAGTCTAAATATGATATTTGGCCTCAAATCATCTGAGGCCTGGCGCCCCCCCTGCGATCTTTGCCCCCCCCAGGTTGGGAACCACTGGACTAGAGGATGTAGTTAGGTCGAGGGAAAGTAGTTCCTGCATTAAACTGCTAACACCAGGGACTCTTTAAAGACACATTAATGCAGAGTTTCAATCGTTCTTTTTAGCTCCACAAGCCGAGTTCAATCTCCTTCCATTATATACAAGAAAAGGCAGACATCTCCACAGCTGATATCCCAACATCTGGTGACTCAGACCAAAACAGAAAATATACAATTGTCCTTTTCTTAAGGTGTGTCCGGTTGTGTTTCCTGTTTTAAACTGGGTCACACTTCTGCATAAATCAATCATTCATCATAAAGCAGATCGTACCGCTCTCTGACGGGGAAACTGCTCGTCACTGTCAGAGCTGCTATTGTTGTACAGCAGGAAGAATGTGCCGAGTCATCACAGAGACTCAGATCTGTGTTTACGTCACACGTGATACTATTCTCCCGATGTGAGACTTTACTAAAGCATTCCTCGTGATTTATATCAGGGATTTGTTCCTTTGTATTCATAGAAGTACATCTACTCAAGTACTCTGCCCTCTTGAGAGTCTCTACTTTAAAGAGTCCTCTCCTGCTGATGTTCAGGTGTATATCAGTATGTGGTGTCTCTACTTTAAAGAGTCCTCTCCTCTGATGTTCAGGTGTATATCAGTATGTAGTGTCTCTACTTTAAAGAGTCCTCTCCTGCTGATGTTCAGGTGTATATCAGTATGTAGTGTCTCTACTTTAAAGAGTCCTCTCCTCTGATGTTCAGGTGTATATCAGTATGTAGTGTCTCTACTTTAAAGAGTCCTCTCCTGCTGATGTTCAGGTGTATATCAGTATGTGGTGTCTCTACTTTAAAGAGTCCTCTCCTGCTGATGTTCAGGTGTATATCAGTATGTAGTGTCTCTACTTTAAAGAGTCCTCTCCTGCTGATGTTCAGGTGTATATCAGTATATAGTGTCTCTACTTTAAAGAGTCCTCTCCTGCTGATGTTCAGGTGTATATCAGTATATAGTGTCTCTACTTTAAAGAGTCTTCTCCTGCTGATGTTCAGGTGTATATCAGTATGTAGTGTCTCTACTTTAAAGAGTCCTCTCCTGCTGATGTTCAGGTGTATATCAGTATGTGGTGTCTCTACTTTAAAGAGTCTTCTCCTGCTGATGTTCAGGTGTATATCAGTATGTAGTGTCTCTACTTTAAAGAGTCCTCTCCTGCTGATGTTCAGGTGTATCTTATCGTATCTTATTTCCATGTTTCAGCCGCTGAGCCCCTCCTCTCAGCAGCGCCTCCAGCAGCTGACGGAGAGGCACGGCTCGGAGAAGATCTTCCAGGTATCGGTGTGTGTGGTGGGCGGCAGAGACCTGGACCTGAGCCTGGACCGAGGAGAGCTGGTGGGGGTCATCAGCTGGGCCGACACCAGGGGGGACAAACGCAGGTGGCTGGTGGACGCTGGAGGTGAGAGGGGGATAAAAACTGCAATATTATCTGTATTTAATCTTAATATCACACATGTTTAAGTAGCTTTAATGACAGATGCTGCTGTTGGAAATACTGTCAATGCATCTTTCTGAAATGTAACTATTTGGCTCCATCTTGTGGGCGTGTGGTGGTACTGCAGGTAACCATTAATTAACACAACAGAAGCAAACAGCGCACACACACACACACACACACACACACACACACACACACACACACACACACACACACACACACACACACACACACACACACACACACACACACGCTGGAGGTGAGAGGAAACTAGATGCTGCTGCTGGTTTATAATATTATCTGTATTTTGTCTTAATATCACTAGAGATGGCAAACTTAAACACATCCTTTACTCAAGTAGAAGTACAGATACTCGTGTTTAAAAATACTCTGGTAAAAGTACTGCCTAAACTTCTTTACTCAAGTAAAAGTAAAGAGGCTTTGAAATGTACTTAAGTAAAAAGTACCCATAACTACCATCTGTTTTAAAGAGTACCTGACCTCCCTTTGTGTTAATGGATGTTCCCATGCTGAACACTAAAATAAGTAGTGGAGTAAAGTACTGATACCAGAAAAATGTACTTGTACAGTAAGGGAGTATTTGTACTCCACTACTTCCCACCTCTGAATATCACACATGTCTAGCAGCTGTAAGGACAGATGCTGCTGTAGAAGATACTGTAGTTTACTGTCAGAGCAGCTTTCTGAAATGTAGCTATTTGGCGCCATCTCGTGGGATATTGGTGGTACTGCAAGTAACCATCAGAATCTGAATCAAGTTTATTGCCGAAAACTAAGGCTGCAGCCACACGAGGACGATAACGGTCGTATCTGCTACAGTTCTCTATCAGATAGACGGTTCGGCCACACGAGGCCGACACGGAAACGCAGAAAACGATAAGGGGTCCCTAGGTGGGTAGATCTGCGAACGAAACGCTCTGGGGGACAAACGGCTCCGTGTTTACGCCTATACGATCATTTCCTGCTAACGATGATGCAATAGCCCCAGTGTTTGGAGCCAGGTCCCGGTATCTCGCAGGACAGTGCACCCAGCAGGGGCTTCCAGCTAGATGTGATCGATATGGACATAAACACGAGTGAAGTCTAATGGGACAGGAGAGGAGACACGCAGGATAACCTGCAGCTCCGCCCGCTGTGATGGAGCGATGAGCGGAACAAAACACACACTTCAAGTCAGATCATCACCCTTAGCTATTTTAATTACCTCTCAAACTAGTTATAAATATGTTTATTTTGACTGTCGGGTCACTCATTACTGGATCAGCCAGCTGGAGAGGGAGGAAAAGAGAGGCTCCGTCCTCCATGTATTATTCTTATATGATTACATAGAATCGTTATTCATTTGTTTTAAAGCTCAATAAATAACAAAGAAGACCTTTGACCGGCACTTTTCTAATTTTGTCCGGAAGATTTAAACTTTAACGGACATGTTGACCGGCGAAACCCCACCTCTGCTGCTAAATCCAGCGCGGAGAATAAACAGAACCATGGCAACCATGGCAACCATGCATGCGCGGGAAGTCTTCTTCACTGCTTTTGTGGCAGGACTACAGCGCCACTTACAGGCCCGGCATATGTACTACAGCGTCTCCAGCGCTTTCGAGCGGTCTCGTGTGGACGGACCATCGCCTGTGCCTGTTGCGTGTGGACGGACCATAGCCTGTGCCTGTTGCGTGTGGACGGACCATAGCCTGTGCCTGTTGCGTGTGGACGGACCATCGCCTGTGCCTGTTGCGTGTGGACGGACCATAGCCTGTGCCTGTTGCGTGTGGACGGACCATCGCCTGTGCCTGTTGCGTGTGGACGGACCATAGCCTGTGCCTGTTGCGTGTGGACGGACCATCGCCTGTGCCTGTTGCGTGTGGACGGACCATAGCCTGTGCCTGTTGCGTGTGGACGGACCATAGCCTGTGCCTGTTGCGTGTGGACGGAATACTTTTTTTAGCATAAGTTGCAAAATAGATAATACAAAATAAATATTTTGGGATAATAAAAAATATTTATTTTAAGATACAATTTAGCATTAAAAAAGGATGCTAAAGACGAGTATTTACACAAAATGTAACTATACAAACAACTTTCAAAGCTAAAAAACTAAAACACTTAGGACAATGAGTACATATGGATAACTACAGTGTACAAACATTAGCAACAAGCAGTCAGAGAGTTGAGCATGGCTCACAGCATCAGCCTGCTGCGCTGTCTGTCCCCTAACCCTCTCGCTCCTTCACATTTAACTTAATTTAATGTTATATATTATTTGCACAGGGAGTAGAATCATACCTATTTCACACCAACAACCAAAACACATTCAGAAAACCATTGACTTCCATAACCATTGGACAGGAAGTGATGAAATGCTGACTCATTCCTGCTGTTTTAGGACTCATTCCCTGTTGATTTTGATGTTGTCTGCAGGTAGACGAGGGTACGCTCCTTCCTCGAAGCTGATTCGCTATCACCAGGCGTCAGAAGCCCCGCCCCCTTCTCCACACCTGACCCTACCTGACGGGGGGGCAATCAGACGACACTCCTACACCCCCGAGAGCCAAAGGCTGACCGTGCACAGCTTCCAGGTGTGTGTGTGTGTGTGTTCATTTCCTTAGTTACACTTCACACACTCGATGTGTCTGTTTTAGCAATTTGGGGTGAAGTGTTATTAGTTCACACGACCTCGTGTCTAAATCCATAATAATGCATCATAATTATTATACATGATATGAATCTGCAAATTAAATAATGTCTAATGTTTTGGCATAAAAAGTGAAAAGAAGTTGCATAACATTTAAATAACAACTACATTTAAGTTCCTCTAAAATCGCGCTGATAGTCCTAGAGTAGTGTACTTCAGTGACTATCCAATTAACCAATTAACTTCCACTATAACGAGCACTGGGAGACTGTGTGTGTGTGTGTGTGTGTGTGAGTGTGTGTGTTCATTTCCTTAATTACACTTCACACACTCAATGTGTCTCAAGCTTTTATTGATTGATTGGACGGCGTTCTGCTGAGTAGGAAACACTTTGTCACCTGTCTGACTGTGTGTGTGTGTGTGTGTGTGTATGTGTGTGTGTGTGTGCGTTCGTGCGTGCATATGTTATTAATGGAAATGTCTATAATTGGCAGTTTAACCTTGTTAGTGGGTTACTGTGTGAAAGGTTGAGAGTTAATTTATGCAGCGTGCAGGCTGAGATAGTGTGTGTGTGTGTGTGTGTGTGTGTGTGTGTGTGTGAGCTAGTTGTGTGTTGTGTGTGAGAGTTATAGGGGAATGGTGTGGTTAGTGTGTGACGATTTATGTGTGTGTGCATGGGAGAGAGATTTAGGCGAGGGGTTGATAAAGCGTTAAATGTGGCATAGTGTGTGTGTGGTGTGAGATGTGTGTGGTGTGAGATGTGTGTGGTGTGAGATGTGTGTGGGTGTGTGAGGGTGTGTCTGCACACTGCCTGTTAAAGTGACTGATTGCTTGAGTGACCTTTATAGAGGCGTCTTTCATGCCCCCCCTCATGTCCATAACACATGACCCTGAGACTGCTCACACACACACACACACACACACACACACACACACACACACACACACACACACACACACACACACACACACACACACACACACACACACACACACACACACACACACACACACACACACACACACAGATACATACTTCAGGCGTATATCAGTATTTAGTGTCTCTACTGTGACCCTGAACGTTGGGATTTGATCCTCTGCAGACCGTTCACATGCACTAAAACCTATACATCACACTAGAGGAGAGGGAGCACCACAAAAAGCAGAATAGGGTCTCTTTATTGTAGTATTTATTTCAGTGTTGGCAACCACACACTCTTCAACTCGGTTACTTCCAGGAGCCACAGCTGATGGCCCTTGGCATAGGCAGTATAGGCGAATGCTAAGCATCAACCCATCGGGGCGCCAAGTTGTATCATCTTATACTAACAGAACTACGCCTATATTGCGTACAGCACCCATAAACTATGGCACCCCCCCCCCCCCCCCAAATCAAGTTGAACCGCCCAGCCCCAGTAAAAACCAGAGGTTTATGTGAGATTGTTATTTTTTTGGAAATAATGGTTTTAGTGTGTAATTATAGGTTTTAATGTTGTATTGTGTTCATTTAAAATAAATCAAACTCCCAAAAAACGTATACAGCTTTTATTAACATTGGAATTTACTGTGTAAGAGGCCGCGGTGGGGGGGGCGCTTTAGAGAGCTCTCTCCTGACAGACTGAGCGGCTCTGATAACCTCAGCTCGGTGAGGTAAAGGCACACATGATCATTATAGTCATAACAAAATAAGAGAATAGGTGAAAAACAGGTATAAAATACTGACAGTTGTTATTAATAAACAAGAACACAGTTTGAAAGGAGAGTGATTTGTAAAATATCCATAAAGAAAAAGAAAATCTGCTTCCAGGTCTGTTTCATATGTGTTGAGAGATGTTTCCATAGATCTCCTCATGTTGCTCTCAAAGTGCACCAGATCGATGCTTTCAACTTCAATATTTAAAAAACAAAGTCTTCCCGGGGGAGCATGCCCCCGGACCCCCCTAGAGGAGGCGAGGCCCCCCCCCACTTAAATCATGTCCACATGGATAGGAAACTAAATACATTTGCACACATCTTGTGTCCGTAGCTTTCTGTTTGGTGGTCATGCCACACCGTGCACGTGCATGCATGCGCGAGTCATGGTGAGTGTCTGCATTTTGGGGGGGGGGGGGGGCAGCTAAAATCTAAAACAGGACCGCACATGAATCAGCATTTCGTGCAAAGACAGATTTTGTAAGTCACCCTAAGACCCATTTGAAATAAGGGATGATGTGCAGCGAGGCGGTCGTTATGGGGAGAAGAACACCGATCAGCCAGAAGGGCCACATTCTCACCAAAGTAACAACGTGACTCCCAATATTCATTTAAATGCTTTTATAGATTTAGAAAATAGTACGCTATTATTGATTTAAATCAACATTCATCCGCTCAGAGAAATAGTCCGTTGTTACCGTTTGAACTACGTAGCAACGGCAGGAACCGCTTCGATAGCGCTTTTGAGGAGCTTTTTGATCACGGCCCGTCCACACAGCAGCTTTGAAAAAATCTTGAAGATCTTGGAGCTGGGCGTGTCTGAAAGCTTGGGGATTTTTTGTGAGCAACGCGACCAACAACCAATCACATGAATCTCCCGCCCCCGACATACAAAGCAAAAAGCCCCGGGGATTTAATGCGAGCAATATATAGATATATAAACTCCCCAAACAGGCGAAACCCTACCAGTTCCACCCACTGTCTCTGCCTCCTCCCTCCATGCCTCCTCCCTCCATGCCGCCTCCCTCCATGCCTCCTCCCTCCATGCCTGGTTCCTCCATGCCTCCTCCCTCCATGCCGCCTCCCTCCATGCCTCCTCCCTCCATGCCTCCTCCCTCCATGCCTCCTCCCTCCATGCCGCCTCCCTCCATGCCTCCTCCCTCCATGCCTGGTTCCTCCATGCCTCCTCCCTCCATGCCTCCTCCCTCCATGCCTCCTCCCTCCATGCCTCCTCCCTCCATGCCTCCTCCCTCCATGCCTCCTCCCTCCATGCTGGTTCCTCCGGTTTGTATTCCGATAAATTACATTACATTGCATTTAGCTGACGCTTTTATCCAAAGCGACTTACAATAAGTAGTTCTGGTCGTAAAGAACCGGGTGATTTGCTACCGTAATTTCTCGTTTTGGAATATGAGGAAATGAACTGCGGTCTGGCTCTCCCAGCTTACACGCGGTTTGATTGGCTGACGCTTCCAGCTCAGCTTCAAAAGTTGAACATTGCTCAACTTTTGAATCCTGAAAATCCTGGAAATCCTGGAAATCTTCGCTTCGCTCCCCCACAATGCAGTTCGGCGAAAAGCGAGGCAAAGTGACGTCATCCCCATTCAAAGTCAATGGGCAGAGAAGCGTTGTTTAAAGCTGCTGTGTGGACGTACCGTACAGATTTGAAAACATCGCTGCTTGCTTTAAAAGTAGCACACTTCATGATGTCAGACCTTGGGAAGCATCTAGATATCCTGCCCTAATGCCAAAGGAGCTGAATATGTGTCGCTGTTGGATGTCTATGTCTGGACCGCTGCGTAACAAGGAGGGTTTCTGCCCATTACTTCTCCGCTGTTTCCTTGGCCCAGTTCCAAACTCTATACAGTTACATCGAGCGGACTTCTTTCTGCAGATGTGAGCGTCCTTAGCAACGGTCAATAAGTCCTTGACAGCGGTCTGTCTGTTCTGGATTAACAACGTGTCACGTGTTCTGAATTGACCAATCAGAATCGAGTATTCAACTAAGCCATGTAATACAATGAAATAAAACATGCAACACACAGTCCTGGAAATGTTAATAAAACTAAACTAAAAGAACAATAAAACTAAACCAAAAGAACACAGACAGAGGGTTTTAAGGAGCAGAAGATTGTGTCGGTGTGTCTGAGCCGATTCCTCACTAACATGGTCTTTAGTTGGGATTAAAACAAACTAAGTCTCTGGTTGGAGATGGGATTGAGATCTATTGCTGAGCAGCCTAATCAGAGGAGGAAGGCTGACTGAAAGAACTGAGTGGAATAATGCGCTGACCTTCCCTCTGATGCCACGCTGCCAAATATCACATCTTTCGGTTATTATTATTATTTACAAATCTTTCTTTAGAAGACAGTTGAGAACATTTCACCAGTTACAAGGAAACATTGAAACCCTCCCATCTCATCGTCTTGTTTTCGTTGCATCTTTCTGTTCTCTTTGAACCACTAAGGTCACAAACTACCAGCATCGCCTCGAGATCAACGCTATTCAGTTTGCGGCCCGTGTGTTTATCGGTGTGTAAAGAGAACAACTGGAGAAGGCATTTTAAAACATCTCATACTCGCAGTCAAAAATCCACTTGACGTTTTGAGAGCTCTTGAACATTTTAATTCCAGAAAACAAAATAGGAATCTCTTTGTAACGTAAAGTTCCGCAGCAGATCCTAATGACGGAGAAGAAGGCTGCGTGTGAATGACGGTAGCGCTGCTTCATGACTCTGGAAAGACCCACTAAGACCTCCCTTTCTTTCCGTCTTGTTTTTCTCCTCCAGGTTTTGGCGGCGTACGACTTCACGGCCAGAGGAAACCACGAGGTGTCGATGCGAGCCGGAGAGGCGGTTCGAGTCCTGGAGGCCAAGGACAAGCGGGGGAATCCTGAGTGGAGCCTGGTGGAGGCGGGAGGGGGAAAGAGAGGCTACGTCCCCTCCAACTATCTCACCATGATGCCTATAGGAGGGTCCGCTGGATCACACCCTCCGTTCTGAGGAAACACTGGATTCTGTTTGAAGCCTTTCATTTTGAAAAAGGCAGCCATCAAACGCTCTGTGTCCTGGCCTCTGTGTCCTGGCCTCTGTGTCCTGGCCTCTGTGTCCTGGCCTCTGTGTCCTGGCCTCTGTGTCCTCGCCTCTGTGTCCTCCTCTCAACATGCAGGGGAACAGGGATGTACGCTAACAGCTGGCAAAACATTGACGTATGACAGAAGTGTGAGCTAATGTTAGCTTAGCATTAAACGCTTGCTTCCACTGCAGAAGCCCCACCTCTCAATTCCTCCGATTGGACGATGGGAAACAACGGCAAAGATATCGGGAGGTTTTTGTCTTTCCGTCTGATCAGTATTTCTGTTATTAACCTGCTTCCCAAACGTCAGCAAATCAGTGTTTTTAAAGCGACTTCGAGACATTGAACACAGCAGTTTGACGCTCAGTGTTCGAGCAAAAAGCCAAATCCTGCTGAAGTTCGTAGACTTTTGTTACGCTCACTTTCCGTGCAAATATACATCATTACAAAGAAATGAAATGTCATTTCAGTCTCACAAACCCTCATTACCCTGTATCCTCAGACTCTATTGGACTAAGGGCTTTTGGGCTGTCATTAAGTCCAAACAGATATATTTTGCTCCCTGAAGTTGAATAATCAAACAAATGTGAGCTTTAAAAACACTGACGTCGGACTGTAACGTCATCCAAGCCTGAGCCAGACTTACAACATAACTTTTAGAAAACACAACGCGCTCAAGAAGACGTTAACGTGTTCTGCTGCTGCATATAGTGAAGGATTTATAAACAGTGTTTTAATATCTGCTACACTGAGGACATGAAGGAAGCTACTGATCCACAGAGAGGTGCAGGAATGAGTCCTCAAAGCCAGAAGCGAGGCAGCGTTTTGACACTTTTGTGTTTGCTGGTTGTGTTTTTGCTCATCAGCACTTTGTCAGAACAGATGATCTCTGTGTGTGTGTGTGTGTGTGTGTGTGTGTGTGTGTGTGTGTGTGTGTGTGTGTGTGTGTGTGTGTGTGTGTGTGTGTGTGTGTGTGTGTGTGTGTGTGTGTGTGTGTGTGTGTGTGTGTGTGTGTGTGTGTGTGTGTGTGTGTGTGTGTGTGTGTGTGTGTGTGTGTGTGTGTGTGTGTGTGTGTGTGTGTGTGTGTGTGTGTGTGTGTGTGTGTGTGTGTGTGTGTGTGTGTGTGTGTGTGTGTGTGTGTGTGTGTGTGTGTGTGTGTGTGTGTGTGTGTGTGTGTGTGTGTACATTATTTTGCTCTCCACCACTAGAGAGTAGTAGACCTCGGATGTTTGATAAGAGCTGCTTATTATTCACTGTCAAACTGGAAAGTGTGTGTGTGAGACTGTGTTTGTGTGAGACTGTGTGTGTGTTTGTGTGAGAATGTGTGTTTGTGTGAGACCTCCTTACCTTCTCAGTATTAAAGCCTGAGCATAATCCTGTTCATATTGTTTGCGATTTTCTAAAAATGTTATTAACAAAAATGTGATATAGTGTGTACACAGCAGTGTGTGTACATCAGTGTGTGTGTACATCAGTGTGTGTGTACAGCAGTGTGTGTACAGCAGTGTGTGTGTACAGCAGTGTGTGTACAGCAGTGTGTGTACACAGCAGTGTGTGTACAGCAGTGTGTGTACAGCAGTGTGTGTACACAGCAGTGTGTGTACAGCAGTGTGTGTACAGCAGTGTGTGTACAGCAGTGTGTGTACATCAGTGTGTGTGTACATCAGTGTGTGTGTACAGCAGTGTGTGTACATCAGTGTGTGTTGATAATATATTGTTTTGTAACCGTGTTTGTTTGAAGCTTTAACTTATTTGACGCTAGCTGACCTGAAATGAATCATTACATTGCATTTCATGACGTCTATTGAAGTGTTGCCAAAGTTATAATGATGTTAAACACACACACACACACACACACACACACACACACACACACACACACACACACACACACACACACACACACACACACACACACACACACACACACACACACACACACACACACACACACACACACAGAGCAGACGGGAGTGTCAGCAGGACGGCTGCATGTGGACTGACTTCAATAAAATTAAATGTAACCTGTTCAGTGTCTTCGTGTCACCTTGCATTAATGCACGCACACACACACACTCGCATGCACGCACACACACACACACACACACACACACACACACACACACACACACACACACACACACACACACACACACACTCAGAGAATCTGCACCATGGAGGAACTACAGTTACTGTTTCTAGATCAGCAGGTGTAATTTGTTAAACGGGAATTTTGTAATAGTTACTGGATGTGAAGAAACTTAAATTATCATTATTTGGAGTTTTGACACTTAGTAAATATTCTTTATGACTTTGCAGCGCTGCCACATCTTACTGTCTGATTCTCAGGAGCAGCAAACTCACAAGTTCCTTTCACCTGCATCCTCCTGTAGTGCAAAGCTGCATCGAGTGTACACACACACACACACACACACACACACACACACACACACATTAATATGCTGAGCGTTGTTCAGCTGTGTTCCTGTTTGGGTTCACCTGCTCTGTGAATGTTAAGCAGCTCCAGATTTACAGAGAAAGAGGAAAACACTGAGGATGGATGGAGATGTTTTATTAATGTTCCCACAAACTGTGTTTTGATTGGCTTTTCTTCTCCAAGCTGTCTTTCAATAGCAAGCATCCAGCTACAGGTGGCGTTATGGGAGGTTTGTGTGCCATAAGCATTAGTTTTCTTCACTTTTAGGCTCATTTGAGTTATTGTCGTTATATATTAATTTATTGGTATATATTTAAAATTCCCATTTATGAAAAAGCAAACCTAGAAGCTGCTTTAAAACTGATGCACACGTCCATGGAATGGCACCACTAACTATTGACACATTTTAGCCTTTATTCCACTGTGTGGTCTTTATTTGATATTCCCATTACAATGGGAATTACAACAACACCTACAACAATGCTCTCTCCTCCTGTCTCAACCAACTCGCTCCAATAAAAACCAAGTATGTCTCTTTCACTCACTCGTCCCCCTGGTACACCGATCATCTCCGTTGCCTCAAAACGAAAGGTCGCCAGCTCGAAAGACATGCTAAACGAACTGGTCTCACTATCCACAAAGACATTTATAGACTGCACCAACAGCAGTACAAAGATGCACGCTCCTTCCACTACTCCTCTGTAATACAATCTGGCAGCAATAACCCAAAGTCCCTTTTTTCAACTATTAACAAGCTCCTCAACCCCATGGATAATATCTCCAACTCCTTCACCACCTCAAAGTGTGAATCCTTCCTCTCATTCCTCCAAAACAAAATTGAAATAATACACAGCAACACAGCCAACTCCTCCGTCTCGTCCACCACCCATCCTTCTCCGGAACCTGCCTACCCTCCTCCTTCCAGGCACCCTTTTACAGCCTTCAGACAAATTACCTGACTGGACATAGTTGCCCAAGTCACCGGCATGAATACCTCAACTTCCATCCTGGACCCCATGCCCTCCACCCTTGTCAAGGCCTGCCTCCCCCAACTCACTCATCTTATCACCACAGTCATTAACTCCTCTCTGTCCACTGGACTCGTCCCCCCTGATCTGAAACTCGCTGCTGTCACTCCCATACTCTCAACCCTGATTCCCTCAATAACTACCGGCCCATCTCTAACCTCCCATTCCTGTCAAAAATTCTGGAGCGAACTGTTGCCTCCCAACTAAAATCCCATCTGGACTGCAATAACCTTCATGAACCTTTTCAATCTGGTTTCCGTACTCGCCACAGCACAGAATTTGCCCTACTCAAGGTGACCAACGACATTCTCCTCTCTGCTGACTCTGGTTCCCTCTCAATTCTCATTCTCCTTGACCTAACAACCGCATTTGACACGATCAACCATTCCATCCTCATCAACCGCCTCCAGTCTTCCATTGGCATTACCGGTACTGCCCTCTCCTGGTTTCAATCCTATCTCTCTGACAGACAATTCATCTCCATTAACAAATCCCCCACAGCCCCCGTCAATCATGGCGTCCCTCAGGGTTCTGTACTTGGTCCCCTTCTGTTCATCATTTATATACATCCTCCCAATTGGACAAATACTCCGTCAACACCAACTCCAGTTCCACTGTTATGCTGATGACGCGCAGCTCTACCTCTCAACAAAATATATTTCTCCAACCACACACTCCCAGCTCAGCACCTGCCTCACTGACATTACAATTTGGATGCAAAACAATTTTCTAAAACTTAACTGTGACAAATCGGAACTTATAATCATTGGCCCAAACTCACTTACCCGCTCAACCCAAGATTGTTCTCTTACCATCGATGGCTCCATTGTCAACCCCTCCACTCACATCCGTAACCTTGGCATCATCCTCGACCCCACCCTCACTTTCCTCCCTCACGTCAACCAGGTCACAAAAAACGCATTCTTCCATTTATTAAAGAACATCGCCCGCATCAGACCCTCCCTCTCATCGACCGCTGCTGAAACTCTATAACATCCCGACTGGATTACTGCAACAGCATACCTTTTGGATCACCTGCATTCGCACTAAAAAAACTTCAATATGTCCAAAACTCAGCTGGCCGCTTTCTCACCTCCACCCGACGCTCCGACCACATCACCCCTATCCTCCATGACCTCCACTGGCTCCCCATCAAACCGCATTGACTTTAAAATATTACTTTTCACTTTCAAAGCCCTCAACCTGCTGCTGATGGAGAGAAAACACTGAAGACCAAAACTAATTAAATGAAAACACTAACATGAGGGAGAAGCTGAGTCAGCAGTTTGTCTGTGAGCTGCTTCGCTGTTTCATTTTAAAAACACGACCTCCAGGAGTCTCTGACAAAAACACTGATTGTGTTTCAGATGAGAAACAAACCAACGTGATGCAGGCTCCTTTGTTATTTAGTGGAGGATAGAAAGTGTTTCATGTTCTTACCCAAACCTCCCAGGTGATGCAGGTTACAATATCAGGTTTAAACAATGAGCACAAAGCCTCTCCTCTAATTTTTTAATACTCATGTATATATTAATTGTCAATTCTTACCTCATGTTCCTTATACATCTTCATTATAGTGTTCTATACTTTACCCATTTGTTTAACCAGCCTCTCCTCTTCGACGGTAATATCTACTGTATTATTACACGGCTTGGTTGAATACTCGATTCTGATTGGTCAATTTGGACATTCCAGAGGTCTGTTATTTTTCGCTAGCAGAACGTTGCTAAGGGGAACATACTGTTGTTAAGATAACGTTAAGAAGAACAGACCGTCGCTAAGGAGAACAGACCGTCGCTAAGGAGAACAGACCTTCGCTAAGGAGAACAGACCGTTGTTAAGGAGAACAGTTCGTTGTCAAGGAGAAAAGACCGTTGCTAAGGAGAACAGACCGTTGTTAAGGAGAACATACCGTTGTCAAGGAGAACAGACCGTTGCTAAGGAGAACAGACCGTTGTTAAGGAGAACAGACCGTTGCTAATGAACGACGCTCTGATCAATGGATTCTGATTGGTCTGTTATTTTTGCTAACAGAACGTTGTTAAGGAGAACAGACCGTTGTTAAGGAGAAAAGACAGTTGCTAAGGAGAACACACCGTTACTAAGGAAGGACGCTCTGATCGAGGGACTATGTGCGATAATAAAAAAATAAAAATACAACAATTAAAATAAATACTGTGAGTGGTCGGATCTTAACAAATACTATCTAACAAGATGTTGGCTTTTATCCTCGCTGCATGAATTGGCTGTATTTTGTCCTGTGTGTTTGGGCTGGAGCTGCCTGTGAGCCGATGTGTGTGTGCCTGTGTGTGTGTGTGTGTGTCTCCATTGGGGGCATTAGAGCACTGGAGTGTGAACTGGAGAACGGGTTCAGGGGCTTTCAGAGCGGCACTTAGCGAACAAACGCTAACTGTGAGTTTGTGTTGAAGCTCTGCCAACATGCTCCTCACACCCACACACCCACACACACACCCACACACACACACACACACACACACATGAATATCTTATGCCTATGAATATCTTCTAGAAGCAAGCGTTGACTTCCCGTTCACATCTTCCCTCAACATACGTGTCCATTCAAGCATGTGTGTTCACTTCTAAAGGCATGGATAGTGTGTGTGAATGTGTGTGTGTGTGTGTTTGTTCATTAATGCATACGTCAGCAAACCTATTTTCAGTTTAATGCAGAAGAAATGCTTCAGGCGTCTGTTACCCTCTGCATGACTACTTGTGTGTGTGTATATATATGCCTTCCAGTGTGCGTGGAAGGACACCTGTGTGTGTGTGTGTGTGTGTGTGTGTGTGTGTGTGTGTGTGTGTGTGTGTGTGTGTGTGTGTGTGTGTGTGTGTGTGTGTGTGTGTGTGTGTGTGTGTGTGTGTGTGTGTGTGTGTGTGTGTGTGTGTGTGTGTGTGTGTGTGTGTGTGTGTGTGTGTGTGTGTGTGTGTGTGTGTGTGTGTGTGTGTGTGTGTGTGTGTGTGTGTGTGTGTGTGTGTGTGTGTGTGTGTGTGTGTGTGTGTGTGTGTGAGCAGATCTCAGGCTATAAATAGCTTGTCCGCTAACAGGCCGAGCTAAAAATAGACTCCCTGCTCACAGTGCTGCCTTGAGGACAAACAGAGGAACTGCACTCAACAATCAGTGTTGTCTTTTATTTATTTATGTTTATCAGCTCTCAGTATCTGTGTGTTTAGGAAAAGACTGTCAACTGGGATTTGTGAAGAGTGTGTCAAATCGATGTGTAGGTCATGCTTAAAAACCAAATACAATAAAGGGTTGATAAATATATAGACCTTTAAAACATCTTTCATTAAATAGTCCTAGTTTAAACCATAGACTGTATATATAAATGGACGTAGTGTCCGTGACGTCACCCATAGGATTCTGCAGAGTTGCCGTGAAGCCCTTAGTAGGTGGAGTCGGCCACTAACGGCTCGACTGTGACGTCAGAGTCTAATCCCGCCTTCTCCAAATAAGGGCAAAGAGGCGGAGCCTGCTGCCTCCGAACTGGAAGTAAACAGAGCTAGCTCAGGCTAAGAAGCTAAGCTAACATGAAATACATGCATACCAAGTTACTGCTAACAGTGTAGTTCCCCTATATAAACGTTACATTCATAATCAAATGAGACAATCTGCAAGAGAATTAGCTATATTTTGTTATTCTTAATGCTTGTCATTCACACGTTGAGAAAAGACGGACTCCACCGCCCGGACCTAACGGAGCCGCAGTGGGCTAGCTCCGGGACGCCGGCTGGAGCTAGCCCCCTGCGGCTCCGTTAGCTCCGGCGGCCACCACTGGGATAATTGGGTCCCCTATTAACATTTGCTCCCGTTTAGCATTATGGGCGTCATAGCCATAGACTATAAAAGTCTTACCGAAGGCTGAATCATAAACTAAACTGTATATGTATGCATAAAGGGTTACGTCCTTAGCTGGCTAATAAGTAACAAGCTAAGCTACCAAGCACACAAACACCTGCGAACGGGGTTAACATGTATAATATTATCATTTTAGACTTCTTGGTAGTTCTGTTAGTACATTCAAGCGCACAGCACGACATTTTAATTGTCTGGTATTTGTAACAATATTCCCTAAAAGGCACAATCACCACGAACACGGCTAAAGATAAAGGGTCAAGTACAGTACTATGACTAACTAACGTTGTAGCCTCTATGGTTGTAGCCTAGCAGAGTGGACAAGTTGCTGTTAGCTGACAGTGAGGCATGTACGTGTCCATCAAAGTGACCACGCCCTAATTTATGCAACAACTTTAAGAACTAATATAAATAAAAGGGTCGTGTTAGAAAACAATTCACTCACAGATTCATAATCATGAAGGTGGAATCTAACTATATCGATAATAATATTTATTGCATCCATGGGTAGAAACATGTTTTTCTCTGCTGTAAAGTTGGGCATTTTAACATGGGGGTCTATGGAGACTGCTCCTTTCTGCAGCCAGTCCCTAGCGGCGCATGTATGAACTGCAGTGTGTGGCACTTCCAGTGACGTGCGGTGAGGTTCATGGCTGGTGAGGCACTGACTCTTTCAGAGTCAGATTTACAAATATTATATATTTTGACCTTAAAGGTGGCGGGGTAGGTAATTTTGGAGAAACCAGCTCGAGTGCGCTAGAATTTGAAAATACACAGCCCCTCCTCCAACACACACGAACGCGCACATGACCAATGAGGGCACGAGATAAGTTTGTGCACAGATGGAAGGCTGACAGGCAGGTTATTTTAGCTGGGCCGGCTAAAATGAGTGGTCGTGCTTTTTACAGTACTACGGCTTCCACAGATGAAATGTTTTTATGTATTTTTTGTCAAAGCACTTAAGACATTCATTGCTATCGGGATGTTAAGAGCATTCCATGGAATATAACAAAAAGTGTATATCGTGCCGGTTTCTCAAACTTACCTACCCCACCTTTAATCGAAATATTCTGTTATTTTCAAAAGCTTTTTTAGTCTGATGCTTCGATTCATTTTAAACAGACCGTTCAACAAAAGGATAGCCAAAATCTAAATATTGGATTGTTCTCTCTTAGTAAGATCCAATTTTCATTACAAATGTGGTCTTACCTTGACTTGAAGATGAAGTCCATGCTATCCTTCTGGACAACAATCTTTATTACTTGTTTGTAAAAGTCCTCCTTATCTTCCTCTAGTTTCAAAAGCCTAGTTTGTTGTTTTCGTCTGCGTAGAATAACAGTAGCAACAAGATTCTGTGGGCTCACTTGCGCCCCCTTCAGTGCGGCAGAGGTTGTGGCTGCCTCCCCTGGTGCTTTTTTCATTGCCGTTGTATGATGAGACCAGCGAGCTTAAATATCATATATACGTGAAATAAGTTATTTAGAGACTATGGATGGCGAGGATAAATGTAATAAAGGGATCTACAAACATTACATTGGTGACATACAGTGAGATGGTGCAGGCATGCGCTTAGGGCCCGCTTTCCAGACAGTTTCTGTGGGGTGACGCATTCTGAGGTGAGGCAGAGCTCATCTGTGCCTCACCTCACCCCACAGTAACTGGCTTGAGCGCGCTCACAAAATAAGTGCCCGCGCTAAATTAGTGCCCGTGCTCCAGCAAGTTACTGTGGGCTTCTGTGAGGCAGAGCTCGTCCCTGCCTCACTTCTCAATCTCATCGCTCCCCGTAGTTGTAGCGGAGCTCGGCAAATTAGCCGATTTTTACTATAAAAAGCGATTGAAATCAAACAGATCACATTTACAACACAGATCAGTGGAGACATTTTATTATTATTATTTGTATTATTATTCTTTTTTCCCGTTACATTGGAGAATGACAAGTGAGGCTCTGCCTCACCTGCCTCCCCTGACCGCACGTCGCTGGGCACTTCCGTATTGGCGTCCCGGCTGTTCCCCAGAGTTTGCCGCTTGGTTTAGACATACAAAATAAAAGTATGGTTTGACTGTCAGAATAATTTGGGTGTGTGTTCAGAGTGACAACGGTCAACCAAACTGTTCATGTTGCTAATGGCAGCCTCAAGCCATCTGCACCTCTGCAGGCAAGAATCTGTGTGTGTGTGTGTGTGTGTGTGTGTGTGTGTGTGTGTGTGTGTGTGTGTGTGTGTGTGTGTGTGTGTGTGTGTGTGTGTGTGTGTGTGTGTGTGTGTGTGTGTGTGTGTGTGTGTGTGTGTGTGTGTGTGTGTGTGTGTGTGTGTGTGTGTGTGTGTGTGTGTGTGTGTGTGTGTGTGTGTGTGTGTGTGTGTGTGTGTGTGTTGTGACAGCTGATGTCTGGAATTAGGAGCAGCCAAAGTCAAACCCCCCCAGGAGATGGAGACACACACACACACACACACACACACATTAATACCTGTCTCCCACATCCCTGAAGAAGATTAATCATCACATCTCGTTTGGTTTGATCCTCTTTCCTCTCTCAGATAAATCAGTGTTTTGAGGATGTGTGTGTTCAAAAAGCTGCAGCACCTCTTTTCACCCTCTGTCTGAAACCAGAGCCCAGTCTGCTCTGATTGGTTAGCTGGCCGGCTCTGTTGTGATTTGAATTATCTTGGTAACTATTCATAATGACAAAATGGCAACTTGTGTCTTTCTAAAATATTCAGTTCAGAGAAATACTCAACGTCCTTCAGACTTAATGACTCCGAGGGGTTGGGCTGGAGAAAGAAGGGCCGTGTCATATTTTACGAGTGTGTGTGAATATAAAGTACAGTGCTGCCTCCGCGGGATAAATAAAGGTTAGAAAATAAAACACTCCGTAAACTGATCCGTACGACTTCAAACAACCTGAACATGAGCAGCCAGACGAACAGGGTTTAAATTTAGGAAGAGACCCTCGTGCTCTCACACATATCCGATGATAGCCGTGTTTATGACACACACACACACACACACACACACACACAACACGACACACACACACACACACACACACACACATACACACACACACACACACACACACACGACACACACACACACTCACACACAACACGATACACACACACTCACACACAACACGACACACACACACACACACACACACACACACACACACACACACACACACACACACACACACTCTCACTAATCATTCTCATTTTACAGTGAGGCAGTCACTCTTCATTAGCTGCCTCTGTGTGTGTTGCATCACTCTCTCTCACACACACACACACACACACACACACACACACACACACACACACACACACACACACACACACACACACACAGACACACAGCTTAAGTGCGTCTCAGGAAAGACTTGGAGCAAGCTAAATTCAGTCTGAGCTTAATGTTGTTTTGCTATTTGATAACTGTGTGAGTCGTCCGTTGTTTACTCAGTTTAGAAAGAACAGAATGGTTCTTACTAAAGATGATAACTTGAAGCCGATTGAACTAAAAAGTGAGGCACCCTGGTGGGAGACCTGCGGACACAAAATAGTGACGCATCTCCTTTCTTTCCGTCTCCATAGAATTCAAGTATTTCACCTCCTTCTGTCTTCATGTCCTCACAAAGTTTACTCATGGTGTGACTAAACCTGATTAACTCAGAAGTCAAATGTGGCATGTGGATCTGAGGCGTCGTGACACGTCTCAGTGTATCAGTGCAGAGACTGTCGTCTCAATCAACTCACATTTATTTCATGTCACTCCTCAAGTCTCTTCAGATCATCCCGTCTCCTTCTCTGCTCCCAAAACGGATTGCTAGGGACATGTAAAGTCTGACTTTATGTTAGCAACCCCTCCATGTGATTCTTCATTATTGCATAAATAATCTCTGTCCCTGTCTGGAACTACCAACACAGTCTCACGGCATTTCGTGTTATAGTCACAAAATTAATCTATTGATTCGTGTTCAACACGATTTCCCCCTTTTTTTTCGTGTCCCACAGAACGATTTTAAAAGCAATGTATTTCTATTGGTAGTATGTTTCGTGCCTGCAATTTAAAATAAAAGGGTTAGGGCAGGCCTATTCAACTAGTGGCCCACGGGCCGAATCAGGCCCTTCAGAACTTTTTTCTGGCCCACAAGAGGTTGCCTGCAAATCTAAATGGCATATGTGTATCAGCATATAAAACTAATGTCTGATCACACTAAATCCGACGATGCGGCGAAAACGCTGGTTTTTCCATTCATTTGAATTATTTTGAATCCGTTATTTTGCCTGTCGCTCATTTAAAAAAAAAAAAAAAAAACTGTCCGCACTTGCCATTGGCTCAGTCAAACTCACGTTACACACTAGGTTCGCGGGACACAGAGAAAGTACTTTATTAACAACAGCTTCAAGATGTCTCTCCAAGCCCAAGAAACGTAAAGTTGATTCGGAAAATCGCCAATTCCAAAATGAATGGACTGACAAATATGTATTTACTTTGCCAAAAGCAACAAGTAATAAACCGGTGTGTTTATTGTGCAACGAAAGTATATCCGTGATGAAAGAATACAACGTAAAGCGACACTACAACTCAAATCATGGCTCGTTTTCTGCCAGTTTTCCGGTGGGCTCAGAGGAACGGAGAAGGAAAGTACAGGGACTGCTGGTGTAACACAAGTTGAGGACTCAATAGCACGACTCAGAGACAGAGGATTAGGATGCAAAAAAGGTCTTTATAACCAAGGTTCGGTACACGGGAGATCAGTCAATAAGGCTAACAAAACAGACGAGGAGTAGACAGGAACCGGGTCAGGACACGAAGCTGGGTCAGGTACACGTGGAATCAGATGCTAAGAAAAACACTGCTGGAACGCTCGGAATAACTAAGACGAACTGGCACTGAAGGGAATGTGGATGCAGACTAAGTAGACAGAGGGAGAGATGATAATGGGGCACAGGTGAGGCTAATTAGGGAAGGGAAGCAGGTGGAGTTCAATCAAGGGCAGGAAAGCTGAGACTGAAATGAGAGAAACAACAATGAAAACAGGAACAATAACAAAAACATCAACATGCTGGCTAAGCCCTTACAGCTAGCATCATTTGAACGGAGTCAAGTGGCCAACAATGAGGAAGGTGGCCGTGCTATACTGAAAATGTTTGGATCTACATATAATTGTGAGTCTAGCGTTTCTCATATGAATGCCATCAAAACAAGGGCAGGTTGCTCCATGACCAATGAGAAGTTGCATGAGTGTCTCAGGATTGCTCTTACCACTTAGGAGCCAAACTATGCTGAAATAGCTAAATCAAGGCAGTGTAATTTCTCTCACCGACTCAAACAGGCTAAACATGACAGAAGTCTGATGCATGGTATGTATGCAGATCTGTTTTTATCAGTGGCGAACCGTCAGGGCCTTCAAGGTATTCAGAGAATACCCAGGAACACTCAGATAAAACAAACAGTGTTACGTTGGTTTGTTTGTCCTTCTCGGACCATGCTCTACGCATTTCAGTGGTTTTGTGTTAGAAAAGAAAGCAACCAATCAGATCTTGTTCTGGGTCTCTGGGTAGAATATCCTTCAACCAAGGTATTCTACATCCTTGATCGAATGCCCTGGCCGTTGCACTGAATGAGAGCGTACATTTGGACTGACAGTTTGATCAACCAATCATATTGATTTGTAGCCAATGGGCGTATTCTTTCAGAGTTCCCCTCGGTTCCAGGTGCTCTAGAAGGCCCGCTAGTTCACTGGCTCGAGACAGAGGATCTAATGCGACGAAGCAATTCATGCCATTTTATTGTTTTTAACGTTGAAAGTGCAACAGGTGAAGATGAAGTTGTTGTGCAATTGTTGTGAGTTCCCTTTTCAAGACGACAATGCAGTGAAAAGACGGACATTATAATGCCGCGGGGGGCGGCGGTTGTAGGGGGTGTGTGTGTCTACAGAAGGTCCAGTTGTGATAGACACGGTTCGCCACTGGTTTTTATGGTCATTCAAACACGCCTACTTACTGTTTCGAAAATTGTAAAAATGTTTCCAAGATATGAATGTTATTGTGAGTCTGATATTGTTTGACTATGTTCTATTTGCATTTAGTATTACATTGTATGGACTTGTGTTGTCTTCAATGCACCTTATGTATGCTTGGAAGTGTTGAGGATATTATACACTGGGCTACTTACTGTTAATGTGATGAATACTGTTTTATTATATTCATCTTGTTTTGTACATTAGTGGACATGGAACTGTTGGGGGAAAAAACTCATGTCTCCTTAGTTTTAAAGATGCAACATTTTGCACTTTTGTGTCAAGCCTTGTAACCGAAGCTTTCCTACTTTTTTATGGACTGGTTGCTTTCTGTAATGATTTATGTTGATACAATTAAAGTAAAAAAAAGGATGCACTTGACTAGTTCATTTAATGTATTAGTATCTATTAACACTACTGTAAGCAAGAGTTATTTGTAGTGATTCCTTGACAAAGTATTGTGTGGCCCACAAACCCCCAGTGATTTTCCTATTTGGCCCACTTGCGCCTGAAGTTGAATAGCCCTGGGTTAGGGTAATATATTGAGCAAGAAAATGCTCGACAGCACGGTCACATGACTTCACGTCACCACCGCTAAGCTAAAGGTGGCTAATGTTGGGCTATAAAGGAACTACAGCACGGTCACATGACTTCACGTCACCACCGCTAAGCTAAAGGAGGCTAATGTTGGGCTATAAAGGAACTACAGCACGGTCACATGACTTCACGTCTCCACCGCTAAGCTAAAGGTGGCTAATGTTGGGCTATAAAGGAACTACAGCACGGTCACATGACTTCACGTCTCCACCGCTAAGCTAAAGGTGGCTAATGTTGGGCTATAAAGGAACTACAGCACGGTCACATGACTTCACGTCTCCACCGCTAAGCTAAAGGTGGCTAATGTTGGGCTATAAAGGAACTACAGCACGGTCACATGACTTCACGTCTCCACCGCTAAGCTAAAGGTGGCTAATGTTGGGCTATAAAGGAACTACAGCACGGTCACATGACTTCACGTCTCCACCGCTAAGCTAAAGGTGGCTAATGTTGGGCTATAAAGGAACTACAGCACGGTCACATGACTTCACGTCTCCACCGCTAAGCTAAAGGTGGCTAATGTTGGGCTATAAAGGAACTACAGCACGGTCACATGACTTCACGTCTCCACCGCTAAGCTAAAGGTGGCTAATGTTGGGCATAAATGAAAAACAGCAAATCTCTTCAGCTTGTTTTAACCACAGACCTTATTTCAGAAAAACAACCAAAAACACATTCAGAAAACCGTTGACCTCCAAACCAGGATGTGCTAAATGCTAACTAAATTCCGGGCTTTAGGACTAATTCCTGCACCACTCAATAACACCTTAACCGTTGCTTCTGAAAGAGCACAGTCAATATCTGCAGAAAATGTGTCTTTGTGGCCTGAGTTTCCCAACAGGGATATAAAAGGTCCATCCTATCAAGAATACTTGTTGATTTGACAGTCACATGATTTGTTACCTGTGTAAACAACAAGGTAATAACCTTGTTTTCATTATATGTGTTTCCCCCTATTCCTCAGAAAGAGCTAAATCCTGCTGTGACCTTGGTCTCACCTCGTTGGGACCTGAAATAAAAAAAGATAAGTGGCTATCGGTCTTAGAGGAGGAAGATCAGGATGGAAAGATACAGAGAACGAGACGGAGATGGGATAAAGCAACCCGGTCTCACGGCATTTTGTGTTATAGTCACGACATTAATTTAATCTATTGATTCGTGTTCACCAACACGATTTTTGCATTTTTTTTTCGTGTCACACAGAACGATTTTAAAAGCAATGTATTTCTATTGTATGTTCCGTGCCTGCGCCACGTCTTTCTGTCCGGTCAGGTCTTGGAATACCAGAAGCTGTGTGGTACCCTAAGCCTAAGCCTAGCCCTTTTATTTTAAATTGTATAATGTCTGAGTTTTTTTGCCGTCCGCGAGGAAAATAAATGGCTCAGAGCCTCAGAATACTGACATCTGTATTTTTTGTCATCTTTTTTTCCTTCTAAGTTGTTATTATTTGGTGCAGGCATGAAACACACTACCAATAGAAATACATTGCTTTTAACGAATCGATAGATTACATTTGTGACTATAACACGAAATGCAGTGAGACTGTGTTGGATAAAGAGATGTTTTGAGGAAGAGGAAATAGTAGGAATATAAGGAGGAAGTGAACAAGGTGAGTAGTACTAAGGGGACAAATAGGGGTTGTAGAAATTGAAAGGGAAGGATGGGCTGAAAACTGAGAGAATGTGGGAGAGGATAAAGAAGAGAGAGAAGGGGTTGAAGGACTATGTGGTCACGGGAGGGGAATGAGGCAGAAAGAGGGACAGCGAAGCAGGAGATAAAGGAGGAGGTCACATTATCACTAAACCCATAAAACCCTTTCTATTCAAACACCGGGGCGGACAGAGGGCGAAGGAGAGAAAAGTGGACGTAGCAGATTTAGATGGAGAAGAAGAAAGGGCAAAGCGCTCAGAGAGGATTCAAGTATATCAATAAGAAAGAGCGAAGAGGCTTTCTGTCAATAAGATGTTCTCCTGCTGATCGTTCTTCATCCTTTAACCTTCCTCTCTTTCATGTTTTCATGAAAGAGAGAGACGACATTCAGATATAAAACCCCCTCTTTTATACCCAGTTAAAACCATTTGTTTTTCAATAGAGTGGTGCAGGAATGAGTCTGAAAACTCAGAATTGAGTCAGCATTTATCACTTCCTGTCCCCTGGTCTGTGGGGAGATGGTTTTCTGAATGTGTTTTTTGATGTTATCCTGAATTAAGGTCTGTGGTTAACACGAGCTGAAGAGATTTTAACGTTTTGTTCAACAACATAAAATACGGCAGTAAATAACATTAGCTGCCGTTAGCTTAGCGGTGGTGACGTGAAGTCATGTGACCGTGCTGTAGTTCCTTTATAGCCCAACATTAGCCTCCTTTAGCTTAGCGGTGGTGACGTGAAGTCATGTGACCGTGCTGTAGTTCCTTTATAGTCTAACATTAGCCACCTTTAGCTTAGCGGTGGTGACGTGAAGTCATGTGACCGTGCTGTAGTTCACCTTTAGCTTAGCGGTGGTAACGTGAAGTCATGTGACCGTGCTGTAGTTCCTTTATAGCCCAACATTAGCCTCCTTTAGCTTAGCGGTGGTGACGTGAAGTCATGTGACCGTGCTGTAGTTCCTTTATAGCCCAACATTAGCCGCCTTTAGCTTAGCGGTGGTGACGTGAAGTCATGTGACCGTGCTGTAGTTCCTTTATAGTCTAACATTAGCCTCCTTTAGCTTAGCGGTGGTGACGTGAAGTCATGTGACCATGCTGTAGTTCCTTTATAGCCCAACATTAGCCTCCTTTAGCTTAGCGGTGGTGACGTGAAGTCATGTGACCGTGCTGTAGTTCCTTTATAGCCCAACATTAGCCACCTTTAGCTTAGCGGTGGTGACGTGAAGTCATGTGACCGTGCTGTAGTTCTCCTTTAGCTTAGCGGTGGTGAAGTCATGTGACCGTATAAGTATCATAAACGTTTGTTTGACACAGAGATTATTTCCTTCAATAATCTAAAATCACATGGAGTTATCCCATTGGACGAGGGAGATGCCTAACGGTTATGATACCATTGTTTACTACAGCTGCCAAATCTCTTGGGATCAGATTACGTTTCATCTCTCTGTATTTAAGTCCTCCAATATATAAATGCAAACACAAGCGGGGCTCATTCTGGATGTCACAAGAAAAATGTCACAAATATGACAATAGCATAGCGTCTCTCTGTGTGTGTGTGTGTGTGTGTGTGTTTAATATCTGAGATTGCCCAGGGTACATGGTGTTCATGTCAAACTCAGCAGTGGAGGAACGGATTTAGAATGCACTCACACACAAACACACAAACATACAAACACACACATATGCAAAGCAATTTTGTGCACACACCCACACAGGCGAACACGAAATCGCACACATTGTACAAAAACACTTTTCACACATGCACTCACACACTCCAGACAGATGCATGGTGACAGGGCTGCAGGATTAATACACTCAGAGCTCCACATGTCAAACTCTCTCTCTCTGATTACTCTACCAGCTGTCCAATCATCCGCCGTGTACACACACACACACACACACACACACACACACACACACACACACACACACACACACACACACACACACACACACACACACACACACACACACACACACACACACACACACACACACACACACTCCACCGGTCACCAAGCACACATCAGGCTGACAGCCACACACACTGTGCACTTTAACCAACCATACCTATAGGCTTGCAGAGTAACGGATACATGTAACGGGATTATCAATCACTCAATTGATCAAACAGTTTTATTGTCAGATGCTCAGCAGCTACAGTGTAGAGATAGCAATGCAATCCTGAGCTCCTCCAACAATGCAACATATATAATAAAATACAAAAATACAAATGAAAAAATAGCGCAAGAAGTCTACATGTCAATAGAATATGATATTTACAAGAACAGAATATTAAATTAAATATTGTACATTAAGACAGAATTAAATACGGTTTATTACAGTGATAACTATTCAGATAAATAAGTAGATTGCAAGATGACAAACAAACAAATGTTTATCAGTAAAGAGTCAAAGTCAACTTTATTGTCAATCTTTCAGTTTCTGTGTACAGAGAGATCGAAATACCGTTTCCCACAATCCCAAATACAAATATGTATAAAGATATGTATATATACACAGTCAACAGACACAGAGATCAATCAGATCCACCTGGAGGGAACACAGGGATCGAAACACACTGGAGAGGGAAACCACCCAAGGTAGAGTAGGAACCCTTTAGATGTAACATCTGAGTACGTTTTCCACCACTCCGTTGTCAGAGAGTCAGACAGAGTGAGTGTTGGTGATAAACAGCAGCAGGGTGATCCTAAAATGGTCTGAATTTCAGCGCCTGTGACCGTTGACCCTCATCTTTACTCCACACCTCGTATCTGCAGCTCCACGTGCACACAAAGTGCTCCGTGATCTTTACACATGACATCTTTTTCAGGACAGCAGCATTCCTCACATGCCAGGCCTCTTATGGACTTGACCTTCGACTGTTTATCGACCTTGAGGAACAGCTGGGTGTCGCTCTGACTGTTGTGTTGTTTGTCAGATTGATGGGGGGTGTTGTGGGATGATGAATGTTTTTCTACCATAGCCATCGTCAAGGGTTCTGTTTTGATAACCTCCACTTTAGAGGTGATGTTTGCACAGAGGGGGGAAGTATTGGAGTACAAATACTTCGTTACTGTACTTAAGTACATGATTCTGGTATCAGTACTTTACTCCACTACTTATTTTTCTGATGAATTTTTACTTTGACTTCTTACATTTTGAACACAAATACCTGTACTTTCTACTTCTTACATGTTGAACACAAATACCTGTACTTTCTACTTCTTACATGTTGAACCCAAATACCTGTACTTTCTACTTCTCACATATTGAACACAAATACCTGTACTTTCTACTTCTTACATGTTGAACACAAATACCTGTACTTTCTACTTCTTACATGTTGAACCCAAATACCTGTACTTTCTACTTCTTACATGTTGAACCCAAATACCTGTACTTTCTACTTCTTACATTTTGAACACAAATACCTGTACTTTCTACTTCTTACATGTTGAACCCAAATACCTGTACTTTCTACTTCTTACATGTTGAACCCAAATACCTGTACTTTCTACTTCTTACATGTTGAACCCAAATACCTGTACTTTCTACTTCTTACATTTTGAACACAAATACCTGTACTTTCTACTTCTTACATGTTGAACACAAATACCTGTACTTTCTACTTCTTACATGTTGAACCCAAATACCTGTACTTTCTACTTCTCACATATTGAACACAAATACCTGTACTTTCTACTTCTTACATGTTGAACCCAAATACCTGTACTTTCTACTTCTCACATATTGAACACAAATACCTGTACTTTCTACTTCTTACATGTTGAACCCAAATACCTGTACTTTCTACTTCTCACATGTTGAACCCAAATACCTGTACTTTCTACTTCTCACATGTTGAACCCAAATACCTGTACTTTCTACTTCTCACATATTGAACACAAATACCTGTACTTTCTACTTCTTACATGTTGAACCCAAATACCTGTACTTTCTACTTCTTACATGTTGAACCCAAATACCTGTACTTTCTACTTCTCACATGTTGAACACAAATACCTGTACTTTCTACTTCTTACATGTTGAACCCAAATACCTGTACTTTCTACTTCTCACATGTTGAACACAAATACCTGTACTTTCTACTTTTCACATGTTGAACACAAATACCTGTACTTTCTACTTCTTACATGTTGAACACAAATACCTGTACTTTCTACTTCTTACATGTTGAACACAAATACCTGTACTTTCTACTTCTTACATGTTGAACACAAATACCTGTACTTTCTACTTCTTACATTTTGAACACAAATACCTGTACTTTCTACTTCTTACATGTTGAACACAAATACCTGTACTTTCTACTTCTTACATGTTGAACTCAAATACCTGTACTTTCTACTTCTTACATGTTGAACACAAATACCTGTACTTTCTACTTCTTACATGTTGAACTCAAATACCTGTACTTTCTACTTCTTATACTTTGAACACAAATACCTGTACTTTCTACTTCTTACATGTTGAACACAAATACCTGTACTTTCTACTTCTTACATGTTGAACTCAAATACCTGTACTTTCTACTTCTTACACGTTGAACCCAAATACCTGTACTTTCTACTTCTTACATGTTGAACTCAAATACTTGTACTTTCTACTTCTTACATGTTGAACACAAATACCTGTACTTTCTACTTCTTACATGTTGAACACAAATATCTCTACTTTCTACTTCTTACATGTTGAACACAAATACCTGTACTTTCTACTTCTTACATGTTGAATACAAATACCTGTACTTTGTACTTCTTACATGTTGAACTCAAATACCTGTACTTTCTACTTCTTACATGTTGAACCCAAATACCTGTACTTTCTACTTCTTACATGTTGAACACAAATACCTGTACTTTCTACTTCTTACATGTTGAACACAAATACCTGTACTTTCTACTTCTTACATGTTGAACACAAATACTTGTACTTTCTACTTCTTACATGTTGAACACAAATACCTGTACTTTCTACTTCTTACATGTTGAACACAAATACCTGTACTTTCTATTTCTTACATGTTGAACACAAATACCTGTACTTTCTACTTCTTACATGTTGAATACAAATACCTGTACTTTGTACTTCTTACATGTTGAACTCAAATACCTGTACTTTCTACTTCTTACATGTTGAACCCAAATACCTGTACTTTCTACTTCTTACATGTTGAACACAAATACCTGTACTTTCTACTTCTTACATGTTGAACCCAAATACCTGGAATTTCTACTTTTTACATGTTGAACACAAATACCTGTACTTTCTACTTCTTACATGTTGAACACAAATACCTGTACTTTCTACTTCTTACATGTTGAACTCAAATACCTGTACTTTCTACTTCTTACATTTTGAACACAAATACCTGTACTTTCTACTTCTTACATGTTGAACACAAATACCTATACTTTCTACTTCTTACATGTTGAACCCAAATACCTGTACTTTCTACTTCTTACATGTTGAACCCAAATACCTGTACTTTCTACTTCTCACATGTTGAACCCAAATACCTGTACTTTCTACTTCTTACATGTTGAACCCAAATACCTGTACTTTCTACTTCTTACATGTTGAACCCAAATACCTGCAGTTTCTACTTCTTACATGTTGAACCCAAATACCTGTACTTTCTACTTCTTACATGTTGAACCCAAATACCTGCAGTTTCTACTTCTTACATGTTGAACACAAATACCTGTACTTTCTACTTCTTACATGTTGAATACAAATACCTGTACTTTGTACTTCTTACATGTTGAACTCAAATACCTGTACTTTCTACTTCTTACATGTTGAACCCAAATACCTGTACTTTCTACTTCTAACATGTTGAATACAAATACCTGTACTTTCTACTTCTTACATGTTGAACTCATATACCTGTACTTTCTACTTCTTACATGTTGAACTCAAATACCTGTACTTTCTACTTCTTATACTTTGAACACAAATACCTGTACTTTCTACTTCTTACATGTTGAACACAAATACCTGTACTTTCTACTTCTTACATGTTGAACTCAAATACCTGTACTTTCTACTTCTTACACTTTGAACCCAAATACCTGTACTTTCTACTTCTTACATGTTGAACACAAATACCTGTACTTTCTACTTCTTACATGTTGAACACAAATATCTCTACTTTCTACTTCTTACATGTTGAACACAAATACCTGTACTTTCTACTTCTTACATGTTGAATACAAATACCTGTACTTTGTACTTCTTACATGTTGAACTCAAATACCTGTACTTTCTACTTCTTACATGTTGAACCCAAATACCTGTACTTTCTACTTCTTACATGTTGAACACAAATACCTGTACTTTCTACTTCTTACATGTTGAACCCAAATACCTGTACTTTCTACTTCTTACATGTTGAATACAAATACCTGTACTTTCTACTTCTTACATGTTGAACCCAAATACCTGTACTTTCTACTTCTTACATGTTGAACACAAATACCTGTACTTTCTACTTCTTACATGTTGAACACAAATACCTGTACTTTCTACTTCTTACATGTTGAACACAAATACCTGTACTTTCTACTTCTTACATGTTGAACACAAATACCTGTACTTTCTACTTCTTACATGTTGAACACAAATACCTGTACTTTCTACTTCTTACATGTTGAACACACATACTTGTACTTTCTACTTCTTACATGTTGAACACAAATACCTGTACTTTCTACTTCTTACATGTTGAACACAAATATCTCTACTTTCTACTTCTTACATGTTGAACACAAATACCTGTACTTTCTACTTCTTACATGTTGAATACAAATACCTGTACTTTGTACTTCTTACATGTTGAACTCAAATACCTGTACTTTCTACTTCTTACATGTTGAACACAAATACCTGTACTTTCTACTTCTTACATGTTGAACCCAAATACCTGTACTTTCTACTTCTTACATGTTGAATACAAATACCTGTACTTTCTACTTCTTACATGTTGAACCCAAATACCTGTACTTTCTACTTCTTACATGTTGAACCCAAATACCTGTACTTTCTACTTCTTACATGTTGAATACAAATACCTGTACTTTGTACTTCTTACATGTTGAACTCAAATACCTGTACTTTCTACTTCTTACATGATGAACCCAAATACCTGTACTTTCTACTTCTTACATGTTGAACACAAATACCTGTACTTTCTACTTCTTACATGTTGAACACAAATACTTGTACTTTCTACTTCTTACATGTTGAACACAAATACCTGTACTTTCTACTTCTTACATGTTGAACACAAATACCTGTACTTTCTACTTCTTACATGTTGAACACAAATACCTGTACTTTCTACTTCTTACATGTTGAATACAAATACCTGTACTTTGTACTTCTTACATGTTGAACTCAAATACCTGTACTTTCTACTTCTTACATGTTGAACCCAAATACCTGTACTTTCTACTTCTTACATGTTGAACACAAATACCTGTACTTTCTACTTCTTACATGTTGAACCCAAATACCTGTACTTTCTACTTTTTACATGTTGAACACAAATACCTGTACTTTCTACTTCTTACATGTTGAACACAAATACCTGTACTTTATACTTCTTACATGTTGAACTCAAATACCTGTACTTTCTACTTCTTACATTTTGAACACAAATACCTGTACTTTCTACTTCTTACATGTTGAACACAAATACCTGTACTTTCTACTTCTTACATGTTGAACCCAAATACCTGTACTTTCTACTTCTTACATGTTGAACCCAAATACCTGTACTTTCTACTTCTTACATGTTGAACCCAAATACCTGTACTTTCTACTTCTCACATGTTGAACCCAAATACCTGTACTTTCTACTTCTTACATGTTGAACCCAAATACCTGCAGTTTCTACTTCTTACATGTTGAACCCAAATACCTGTACTTTCTACTTCTTACATGTTGAACCCAAATACCTGCAGTTTCTACTTCTTACATGTTGAATACAAATACCTGTACTTTGTACTTCTTACATGTTGAACTCAAATACCTGTACTTTCTACTTCTTACATGTTGAACCCAAATACCTGTACTTTCTACTTCTTACATGTTGAATACAAATACCTGTACTTTCTACTTCTTACATGTTGAACTCATATACCTGTACTTTGTACTTCTTACATGTTGAACTCAAATACCTGTACTTTCTACTTCTTATACTTTGAACACAAATACCTGTACTTTCTACTTCTTACATGTTGAACACAAATACCTGTACTTTCTACTTCTTACATGTTGAACTCAAATACCTGTACTTTCTACTTCTTACACTTTGAACCCAAATACCTGTACTTTCTACTTCTTACATGTTGAACTCAAATACTTGTACTTTCTACTTCTTACATGTTGAACACAAATACCTGTACTTTCTACTTCTTACATGTTGAACACAAATATCTCTACTTTCTACTTCTTACATGTTGAACACAAATACCTGTACTTTCTACTTCTTACATGTTGAATACAAATACCTGTACTTTGTACTTCTTACATGTTGAACTCAAATACCTGTACTTTCTACTTCTTACATGTTGAACCCAAATACCTGTACTTTCTACTTCTTACATGTTGAACACAAATACCTGTACTTTCTACTTCTTACATGTTGAACCCAAATACCTGTACTTTCTACTTCTTACATGTTGAATACAAATACCTGTACTTTCTACTTCTTACATGTTGAACCCAAATACCTGTACTTTCTACTTCTTACATGTTGAACACAAATACCTGTACTTTCTACTTCTTACATGTTGAACACAAATACCTGTACTTTCTACTTCTTACATGTTGAACACAAATACCTGTACTTTCTACTTCTTACATGTTGAACACAAATACTTGTACTTTCTACTTCTTACATGTTGAACACAAATACCTGTACTTTCTACTTCTTACATGTTGAACACAAATATCTCTACTTTCTACTTCTTACATGTTGAACACAAATACCTGTACTTTCTACTTCTTACATGTTGAATACAAATACCTGTACTTTCTACTTCTTACATGTTGAATACAAATACCTGTACTTTGTACTTCTTACCAGGGTAGGATTTTCACGGCGGCCATGACGGCCATGGCCGTCGTAGCCCCTCGGTCTGGCCGTTATGCCCCACAAATAATTGTACGTACTACGGCCACCATGGCCTGTGTGCCCCTGATACTGTTAAAATCTCGAAGTTGCTTTAAAAGCGACAGAACAGTGTTTTCTGAACTGCATTATGCTGCGTTCACAACGGACGTGATGCGAATATTCTCATCGCTCTAACCGCTGGAGTTTCACCTCGGCTGTCAGCTGTTTACTCCTGTCACTCAAACAGAACGCGCCGGAGAGGGGGCGGGGCTTATTTCCATGTAAATACTGTGGTGGAAACCAACTGCTACAAAATGAACATATTTTACCGTGATTTATTGTAATACACGTTTCAAAATGATGCCGAAGTAACTAAATACTGATACCGGTTAGTAAAAAACATAAATTAATGCATTGACAAGTCTGCAGATAAGACGGCAAGCGAGAAACCTTTTAAAATGCGTGTTTTCTGAATGGATCAATCAGGCTAAACTAACCTGTAGCTGCTCCGTCCACACTCACAACAACGTCCTAAAGACAGAATTAAAGCAGCGATTGTATTCGCCATGACAGTCTGTGGTTTGTACATGTTTAACTTTTGTCCAGTTTCTGACCAGAGCTGTGAGGAGTTGATTAAAGATACTCTCGTACACACACACACGCGCGCGCGCGCACACACACACTTCACTGTGCACTGCTGAATGATGTATGTGCAGAGTTTGACCCTTGAAGGCTGTTTCTTCTGCTCTGAAATGGAATATATTTGTTACATATTAATAGAATTTTAGATTTTTTGATTTGATTTTGGATTTGTGAATGGGAGAAGTAGTAGATGGAAAACATACCAAACACTAATTATTCAAAGTAAAGTATTTTATTTCATATGCGGTAATACTAAGGAGGCATAGGCCTATATGATGATATCATGTTTGACATTATTGATATTAAAAAAGTGATTTGTTTTCCATGTCATTCGTGTTATTTATTTGCAAGCTCCAAATCCAAATGTTTCCCTCAATGGCCTTTGTGCCCTGGCATGTGTAACACCAAAGGCCAAATGGCCTTGCCCCTAAAATGACGAAATTCCAAGCCTACTTCTTACATGTTGAACACAAATACCTGTACTTTCTACTTCTTACATGTTGAACTCAAATACCTGTACTTTCTACTTCTTACATGTTGAATACAAATACCTGTACTTTCTACTTCTTACATGTTGAACCCAAATACCTGTACTTTCTACTTCTTACATGTTGAACCCAAATACCTGTACTTTCTACTTCTTACATGTTGAATACAAATACCTGTACTTTGTACTTCTTACATGTTGAACTAAAATACCTGTACTTTCTACTTCTTACATGTTGAACACAAATACCTGTACTTTCTACTTCTTACATGTTGAACCCAAATACCTGTACTTTCTACTTCTTACATGTTGAATACAAATACCTGTACTTTCTACTTCTTACATGTTGAACCCAAATACCTGTACTTTCTACTTCTTACATGTTGAACCCAAATACCTGTACTTTCTACTTCTTACATGTTGAATACAAATACCTGTACTTTGTACTTCTTACATGTTGAACTAAAATACCTGTACTTTCTACTTCTTACATGTTGAATACAAATACCTGTACTTTCTACTTCTTACATGTTGAACACAAATATCTCTACTTTCTACTTCTTACATGTTGAACACAAATACCTGTACTTTCTACTTCTTACATGTTGAATACAAATACCTGTACTTTGTACTTCTTACATGTTGAACTCAAATACCTGTACTTTCTACTTCTTACATGTTGAACTCAAATACCTGTACTTTCTACTTCTTACATGTTGAACTCAAATACCTGTACTTTCTACTTCTTACATGTTGAACTCAAATACCTGTACTTTCTACTTCTTACATGTTGAACTCAAATACCTGTACTTTGTACTTCTTACATGTTGAACTCAAATACCTGTACTTTCTACTTCTTACATGTTGAACCCAAATACCTGTACTTTCTACTTCTTACATGTTGAACTCAAATACCTGTACTTTCTACTTCTCTCATTTCCCAAACAGCTGGTTCCTTTAGTCTGAATGTGTGTTTGGTGGCGTGATCATTATTCTTTAGAGTCATTGCGTGCCTATTGATTTGAACACGATCCGTGTATCCATCATTTCCTGGTCTTCTCTAAAGAAGAGGGACCAATGGAAACGTTGTCATGTTGCCGTTGTTCAGCATGGAAACATTCATTAGCTAACAATGACATTATTGTTCTATTAATATAAAGGGAGGTCAGGTACTCTTTAAAACAGCTGCTAGTTATGGGTACTTTTTACTGAAATACATTTCAAAGCCTCTTTACTTTCACTTGAGTAAAGAAGTTTAGTCAGTACTTCTACTTTCACCAGAGTATTTTTAAACACGAGTATCAGTACTTCTACTTGAGTAAAGGAGGTGAGTACTTGTGTTATCTCTGGTTGGCTGTCAGCTTGATGGGGGGGCGATGGGGGGGTGTTGTGGGATGATGACTGTTTTTCTACCAGTAGTCATCGTCAATGGTTCTGTTTTGATTACCTTCACTTTAGAGGTGATGTTAGCAGCAGGGTTTGGTTTATCTTCAGCAGGATTATGGAAAACCTACTGGCCTTTTTCCCATGAAACTTGAAGGATGTAAAGAAAAGACATACACACACACACACACACACACACACACACACACACACACACACACACACACACACACACACACACACACACACACACACACACACACACACACACACACACACACACACACACACACTGGACCTCGGGTGTTTGCACACACACTGCTTTGTGGACATCATATACAATCTGTTTTATCAGTAAACAACAGAAGGGGAAAGAGTTTTATGGCTGGAGGATTATTTCCTTCCTCAGCTTTTGTTGAGGTGCCCTTGAAGAGTCTGCCTTGGCGTAGTTGTTCAAATCTGCCCCAGTTCACTCACTGGGTGGTAATAAAAACGTTATTTGTATCAGAGGATTCACACAGATGGAGGTTCTTCACAGGCAGCGGCATGAGGCAGAGGGGCAGAAGGAAATACAGAAAGTGATTATCAAAAAGAAAAGCCAGCTGTACAGGTTTTCTGAGCAGCTTTCCTCCAGTGTCAGGAAGTCAAAGCAAGTGTCTCTTACTCATCAAGCTTCCTCCCATGATGTGATCCAGACTGTTCAAATCAGTCACAGTAAAACGTATATTTCTTACCGAGCAATGCACTACTTGTTCGGTCATGGTCCGTCTCTTTTTAAAATAATACCAACGGTTTCTAGACTGTGAATTTACAGTTAAAGATCTCATCCTTAAAAGCTCATCAAGCCTTTTCTTGTTAGCTTTTAGCTTGAGATAACGACGGGTATCTTCACGTCTAAATTATCTTCCTGTCAGACAAAAAATGGTTTTAATAAATGAGTATGTTGTATATGCTTTAACACGGGACAATATTGCACTGTTGCACATTAGCTGATCCAATTAGCACACAAATCAAATACATGAACCAGAGATTGTAGAATCTGCTTCATGGTTTTCACTTTTTTTGCTTCATTTGTTCTGTTTTTAATTCAGTAGGTGATCCTATATGTTCACTAAAAAGTATGTGAACCCTTTGGATTCTCCACACATAGCGTTGTGTGTTCCTTCCAAACAACTCAGCTTTGGTTTCATCTGTCCACAGAATATGTTGCCAGTAGTGCTGTGGAACATCCAGGTGCTCTTTTGCAAACTTCAAACGTGCAGCAATGTTTTTTCTGGACAGCAGTGGCTTCCTCCGTGGTGTCCTCCCATGAACTCCATTCTTACCGTGGTAAGACAAGTTGTCTATACATGGAGAAAGGTCAGCACTGTTGCTACTCTCCCTAGGAGTGGCCGTCCTGTAAAGATGACTGCAAGAGCACAGAATGCTCAATGAGGTGAAGAAGAATCCTAGAGTGTCAGCTAGAGACTTAAAGAAATCTCTGGCACATGCTAACATCTCTGTTGACGAATCTACGATACGTAAAACACTGAACATCAAGGCTTTCAGAGATACTTTTGGAACCCTTTCCAGCTTTATGCAAGTCAACAATTCTTAATCGTAGGTCTTCTGAGAGCTCTTTTGTGCGAGGCATGGTTCACATCTGGCAATGCTTCTTAAGAATAGCACATTCAAAACTGGTGTGTATTTTTCATAGGGCAGGGCAGCTTTAACCAACACCTCCAATCTCGTCTCATTGATTGGACTCCAGGTTGGCTGACTCCTGACTCCAATTAGCTCTTGAAGAAGTCTTTAGCCTCGGGGTTCACATACTTGTTCCACCCTGCACTGTGAATGTTTACATGGTGTGTTCAATAAAAACATGAACACATATCATTGTTTGTGTGGTATTAGTTTAAGTAGACTGTGTTTGTCTATTGTTGAGACTTAGATGAAGATCAGAACACATTTTATGACCAACTTATGCAGAAATCCAGGTCATTCCAAAGGGTTCACATACTTTGTCTTGCAACTGTAAATGTTCACTAAACAGTGTGTGTGAGCTTTAATCCAACGAATGCCAGCACACACAGACCCATAAAACACAGAGTGTAACTTGTTCAAACTTGCTTTCTTAGGAATAACCAGTGTTTTCTTTAGGTCTGAGGACATGGCTGTTGCTCCAGAGTCTGTTATAGTAAAGCTTACATGTCAACAATAACTCAGACTCACACCAGAGTTCAGTTGTCACCAAACAACTGAACTGTGTGCAGTGTCAACAACAACATAAAGGATTTCAACTGAAGCCCAAACAGTGTTCAGCCTGATGGGGGAGAGCGTGATCTAACCTGCGTCCATGGGAAGCAGCGCTGCGATATTTACTCAACAATTTACCGCTTTTACTAAAACTAGGAAATACCACACGATGACGCCTGCTGCTGGAGGCTGTGTTTTAAGTGACAAAAGAGAACTGATTTATAGCTCATGGGCTAAAAACTGAGATTGGTTTTACATGTTCAAGATTCTTTAACCTCACACCTACAGCATGAACTCATTCCCATCAAGTCTGAGAACCTTATTTAGCTTTCAGTCGCGATGCACAGTTTATTAGCGTCAGCAGAACCAGAAAAACATACAAACATGACCTTTGAAAACAAACCACATGTTGATGTATGCACTGCCAACCTCTACTGAATTAATGAACATGACACTGAGGTCCGACAGAGTGAATATTATGTTGTATAATGCAGAGTTTGAGAGTGAATTGATAGCTTTAAGGCTGCAGAAGTAGGTCATTTGGCTTTGTTTGGCAGCACTAACATGTAATATCGTGTCCTGGTTCTGCAGCATACCTGTCGTCTCACCTGCCGCCTGTTGTTTCTCCACCTGTAATTATGTGTCTGCCAGACGTTTAAACATACGGGAACATACCGTGTTTAATGAGGTTGTAGCTCTGTTGTTGTGGATGGTACTCAGGTATGTCTAAATGTCATATTAACTTGTTTATCACCGTGGGATGCAGGCACGTCATGAAAGCTTTGTGTAATACAGACTGAAAACTCATCTCTTTCGACTCCACTTCGAGCGATAGAACTATTAACAAAGCACTTATATACTAATAAAGGACTGGCTTATCTATAGCCAGTTGAGTAGCACTTGAAATGTTTGGCTCTATGAAACCTGATGTACTTTATGATTCTGTTTTCTTCAAGGTTGTGTCTTCCTGGTCGAACGCACTTATTGTAAGTCGCTTTGGATAAAAGCGTCAGCTAAATGCAATGTAATGTAATGTAATAAAAAAGTGCTTACAAAACATTGTACTAACACTAAGACACTTATGGATGCTGCTATGCTGCAACCCAGTCTCACGGCATTTCGTGCATAGTCACAAAATAAATGTAATCTATTGATTCGTGTTCACCAACACGATTCCCCCTTTTTTTCGTGTCACACAGAACGATTTTATAAGCAATGTATTTCTATTGGTAGTGTGTTTCGTGCCTGCGTCTTTTTGTCCGGTCGGGTCCTGGAGGACCGGAAGCTGTGGTTCATAAAAACATGTTCTTACTCAATATCAAGCCACGATTATTGTTTTTATTTTAAATCGTATAACTTTTTTTGACGTCCGCGAGGAAAAGAAATGGGGCTCAGAGCCTCAGAATACTGACATCTGTATTTTTAAAAATCTTTTTTTTCTTCTAATTTGTTATTATTTACATTGCTTTTAAAATCGTTCTGTGTGACATGAAAAAAATGGGAAAATCGTGTTGGTGAACACGAATCAATAGATACATTTCGTGACTATAACACGAAATGTCGTGAGACCGGGTTAGTGGGCGTTTAATTCAACCCGGTATCACGGCAAGACGTGAACATGTGAGGATTTACCATGCGTGAAGATGTCACGATTTCGTCCTTCAAAGGTGACAGTTACACGGTATTGTTAACACGGCCCAACCAGTGGAGAAATACCCGGAAATGCCAAGCAAATGCTCCCCGACGGTCGGTTGTTATTGTCAATATTAATATAATAATGATTTATTTTTTAATAGTCACACTCGATTTCGCCGATGTTCTTGTAGCCCCAGCTGGTCGACACCTCTTTGAGCAGAAACAAAGGCTACATTAATGTATTAAATTGATATTTAATCCATGCGTGTGGATGTGGAATTAACGGACGTGACGTGCGATTGCGTTGCCAGGCAACAGCTTCGGTTCATGTTAATTTACAAACTCTTCAACTACAACCGTAGTTATATTTAAAAACATGTTAGAAGGCCTCACGAAATACTTTAATGTCAATTAAAATGTAAATGTGAAGGAATGTGTGTAAAACAAAATACATCATTCATAAACGAAACCGGAAACAGACGTAGGCAAGTTCCTCAGCTCGGTGATTCATGGTTTAGCCGCAATGCATGCTGGGAATTGGTGTTTATGCGATGTGAAATCTGAAAACATTTTTTTTAAATAAAATAATACTTTATTCCGAGTGTGCTTGCTTTTCTCTTTGAAAGTCATCACATAACGGCTTTGTAATACACGGTTCGGCTGCATTAAATATTACACATCTGCCGTGGTTCTCTATTTATAGAGCCCTGCTGAGAAGACTTCTGGACAAACAGGAACAATTGCCGCCAAAACTGAAAACGTGAAGTGGATCATAAATATATCAGCAATTAAACAACATCTTACATTTCTTTTCACACAATACGTCTCCTTGCAGTATCAACACTAATTCGGCTGACTTTGATATTTGATCCAATTGGTAGATAGGCTGTATAATGTTAGCTAATATAGCTAGGTAACAGTTTTTTGCCTGCTAGCAAAGTCAGGTTGTTTTCATTAGCTCATGTCTGCTAATACTGCATGATAAACTGCACTATCACAAGAAAGCTTTGTTATATTAACTTATTAAACATGTTTGCTAACAACTACTTATCTAATAGCTCAAATAACGTTAGCTAGTAGCTATAGCTAGTTTGTTTGTTTTGCTGCTAGCTAATGTTTTGCTAGCCTTCTAATCATAGCTTTCAAGCTAGCAAAGAAATGTTATTTCTATGTGTCATAAAAAAGGAATTCAACATTTGTTATATTATCTTACTAAAAGATGTTTGCTAACAGCTAATCACTAAAATAACGTTAGCTAATAGTTAGATAACAATGGTTAGCCTGCTAGCACTGTTTTTCTTAGCTCATGATACTGCACGATAAACTGAAAGGAAATACCTTTAAATGTTTATGTTATATGTATTCTATGGTTAAAGGTATGTTTAACACATATATCATCATAACAGGTCATCTTAATCCTAATTTGAATTTAAAGTCAAAAAAATATATAAATGCAATATTGAATCATTTTTTATGACATTTCCATTTTAGTCATTGTTTCGTTGAATTATGTAAACCTTAAGGAGGCTACGACTTATTTCCTATAACCTTGAAGGTATAGCTTCTGGTTTGCATGAAGTTGTGAAGCTTGTTTTATTTTTATTTAACATTAATACTGTGAAGGACTTAAGCCCACCTGCAAATAAAGACACTTCACACTTGCTGTTATATTTGGCTTAAGAAGTGCACTAAAGCTTTTGTAAAATGCCAGGATGTGACCCCTGTACTGTTTGTTCCTGGCCCCTAACGTAGTGCACAGGTTGTGGATTGTGTTTACTTTCTTCCCTAGGGAACCCTGAATCATCACAGATACACAGAGTGTGTTTCTGCAAAGTCCATGTCATCTTATCGTAGTAGACGCAGTGTTGTTTGTTGCAGTTGCTGTAGTAACTTCATACCGGGAATATCTTGGATCCACTGCTTCTAATCCCGTGTTTTTCCACATAATATCAGCAGACACCAGGGAAGACAAACATTTCCTTGCTTGGTAATCTGCTGCTGAAGTTTGTGTGTGTGTGTGTGTGTGTGTGTTTACAAAGTCTCCATGCAGATTTGTTTCTCAGGAACAGACCAATTTAGAGACATGTAATCTGTTTCACTGGACTTCCTTTGACAGATTTAAAGAACATACTGTTTACTTTTTAAGGAGGCAGACAAGTTTGAACTTCTTTGTTTCTATCAGAATGAAATGTGGGTCAGATATTAGACTCCACAAATGTGTTATGGGTCTATCTGCAAGGTTTATTGAATTTGGATTACCTCAAAAACAAATGCAATGCAAACAAACACAAGAGATGTTTCTACTGAAGTGTATTATGTAAGACAACAGATCAATGCGACCTTAGGAAAGAAGAAACCAAGACATTTAGGATCAAAAATGATTTTATTTACAGGAAAACCTGCCTTTTATTCAGCAAAGGCAGTAATCTATACACTGCTGTGCCCACATGTCACCACTAGGGGGCCCGTCCATTGACTTTGAATGGGGTGACGTCACGCTTTCCTGTGGTAGCCAATTAAAGAGTTAATGATGACTGTATTTAATGAGTGTGTGTCAAAGAGAGAACCCAACATTAGCAGATGGTGGTTTAGGTTCATAATTAGTGTTATCAGTGGGTCAGTGGATACGGGGCTCCGTAGTGGGTGATGATTGATTTCACTGTATATTCACTGTAGGGTCTCCGTGCTAAAATACAACAACAAACTGCAGTGGTATTGATCCTCTCATTCAACCAGAGAGCGTATGGGCAATATTTACCTAAATGTTCAACTACTACTATTACACAGAGTTGGGAAGTATTTGTGTCGTTATAATATTCAAATATTATCAATTCTAATACATATGATGTATAGCACCATAGGTGGTGGTGGAGCATGTTTTAACTGTGGTTTAAACACTGTTAAAGTGTTAAAGGTCACCTATTGGTTACTCTCCCTTTACACAGAGGGGACACATGTCTCTTCTACATCACCATGTGTCCCCTCTTCTTCATGTCTCTTCTACATCAACATGTGTCCCCTCTTCTTCATGTCTCTTCTACATCAACATGTGTCCCCTCTTCTTCATGTCTCTTCTACATCAGCATGTGTCCCCTCTTCTTCATGTCTCTTCTACATCAACATGTGTCCCCTCTTCTTCATGTCTCTTCTTCATCAACATGTGTCCCCTCTTCTTCATGTCTCTTCTTCATCAACATGTGTCCCCTCTTCTTCATGTCTCTTCTACATCAACATGTGTCCGCTCTTCTTCATGTCTCTTCTACATCAACATGTGTCCTCTCTTCTCCATGTCTCTTCTACATCAACATGTGTCCCCTCTTCTTCATGTCTCTTCTACATCAACATATGTCCCCTCTTCTTCATGTCTCTTCTACATCAACATGTGTCCCCTCTTCTTCATGTCTCTTCTACATCAACATGTGTCCGCTCTTCTTCATGTCTCTTCGACATCAACATGTGTCCCCTCTTCTTCATGTCTCTTCTACATCAACATGTGTCCCCTCTTCTTCATGTCTCTTCTTCATCAACATGTGTCCGCTCTTCTTCATGTCTCTTCTACATCAACATGTGTCCCCTCTTCTTCATGTCTCTTCTACATCAACATGTGTCCGCTCTTCTTCATGTCTCTTCTACATCAACATGTGTCCCCTCTTCTTCATGTCTCTTCTACATCAACATGTGTCCACTCTTCTTCATGTCTCTTCTACATCAACATGTGTCCCCTCTTCTTCATGTCTCTTCTACATCAACATGTGTCCCCTCTTCTTCATGTCTCTTCTACATCAACATGTGTCCCCTCTTCTTCATGTCTCTTCTACATCAACATATGTCCCCTCTTCTTCATGTCTCTTCTACATCAACATGTGTCCCCTCTTCTTCATGTCTCTTCTACATCAACATGTGTCCCCTCTTCTTCATGTCTCTTCTACATCAACATGTGTCCCCTCTTCTTCATGTCTCTTCTACATCAACATGTGTCCCCTCTTCTTCATGTGTCTTCAACATCAACATGTGTCCCCTCTTCTTCATGTCTCTTCTACATCAACATGTGTCCCCTCTTCTTCATGTCTCTTCTACATCAACATGTGTCCCCTCTTCTTCATGTCTCTTCTACATCAACATGTGTCCCCTCTTCTTCATGTCTCTTCTACATCAACATGTGTCCCCTCTTCTTCATGTCTCTTCTACATCAACATGTGTCCCCTCTTCTTCATGTGTCTTCAACATCAACATGTGTCCCCTCTTCTTCATGTCTCTTCTACATCAACATGTGTCCCCTCTTCTTCATGTCTCTTCTACATCAACATGTGTCCCCTCTTCTTCATGTCTCTTCTACATCAACATGTGTCCCCTCTTCTTCATGTCTCTTCTACATCAACATGTGTCCCCTCTTCTTCATGTCTCTTCTACATCAACATGTGTCCCCTCTGTGGAAAGAGACTCTGAAAGTTTCAGGAACAAAGATTTTCTCTGTTTTTGATCCATTTCTATAAAAACCTGTCTGAAAATGAACAGATCAGATTTTGGACACTTTATGATGTCATAACGATGTTTTGTCTTGTGTAACCATTAGCCAATCAGCAACCAGGGTAACCCCCCCCCCCCCCCCCTTATCACCTGAATCTCCTCCTAGAGCACCATTGAGTTCTTTGTAACCAAATCTCTCTCAGAGGGGCCAGGGCTCTCGACTAACTTTTTTCCCCATCCTCCCGGAACCGTCCCGAAATACAATCTAAGCCGTCCCGAAATGAATGTGGACCGTCCCGAATTTAAAATGTTAGTTTTTCTACATTATCATTAGTTAAAATCATTCAAAGTGACCTTTAACATAAATAAAACATCATACAAATCATTAGATGATAATTCATCAACCTTTTTATTTGAGTAAATCATTCAATCACATAAACAAAGGCCAAATATATTTAAACAAACACACAAACGAGAAAATTACTCTAATATTGAATCCAATCAAGTTCCATCCAATTAACAAAAACAATCCAACTCTCTGTCCTGAAGACAGAACCCAGAGTAACCACTAACAGGATGACAGTCTGTCAGTCAGGAGACCTTTACAAACGGCCCCCTCGCACACAGACCGGAGAGAGAGATCTCGTCTGGATTGGAAAGCTCGAAAATACATCATAGACGCATGTTGTAATCTTATTGCATAGTAGAAACGGAGTTGGTGAAACTAAAACTGCGATATAATGTGTATGTAGCAATAATACATATGACATATTTTTTAAATGTCTCCAGTACCGATAAAAAGTCTGATAACGTCGGAGCTTAACGTTACCACTGTCTTTAATAATTCCGGCCCGGGGCCCGTTTAATACCGGGGCTCGGTACCCATCCCTACATGGGGAGAGGCAGCATATTGCTAAGGACTACGATGGAGGGTTCTCATCTCAGCCTTATTACCCATAGGGGATGAAGAGGAGTAAGTAAATAAAGAGGCCGGCGCTCCAGGGTCTGGTTCTGCTGTGACGTTTTTGTGATTAACGGTAAAACATTTCAGAATTCCTCCACGGGATGCCATTGTACATCACTCAACCCAGGAAATACACACACTCAGTACATAGCTAGACCCGCGAATTTGCGGGCACAGCTGTAGCTACGTGTGTGTATTTCGCAGGTTTCTAAATGTTTTGTGCGTGTGTGTTTATGTTGACAAGGAGGTTTAATAACTGTGTGCTACACAAAACGTGCAGTCGGTTTCATTTTAATCGCCGTTTGTAGTAGAGTTAGCAGGGTATTTTTTATTTTAACTCTAGTCCCTAGATGGTTGGTTAGGGTGCTAGTGGATCGCCGGAGCTGTATTAACATAAACATGCGTATTGTAGTTGTAAGTGCACTGCCTTGCGGCCTGTAGCCAGACCCGGCGGCAGACATACGTCTCTGGGCGGGCATTTGATTTACCAGGGCGGGCCCATCCCACCCCGAAACGTACATTTCCCGGGAGATCGCGAGATTTGTCAAGGCGGGGGGGGGGGGGGGGGTTTAGGTTGCCATAAGGCTGTTGACGGTCTTATTATAGGCTACATCCATTGGTTGGTTTTGTGGCACATTTGTAACGCTGTGCCAACTTGGGCAAGCACGCAGGCAAACTTGAGCGCACACAGGGTGGAGAGGTGGAGAGGTTGAGCGATGGAGAGAAAGGGAGAGAGAGAGAGAGATTGAGCGAGGCAGAGAGCCTGTGCAGCGGTCTGCTTGCGCACAGAGCAGGAGTTTGTGAGAGAGCCGACTTGAGAGTCAATTTATCTTCAAAATATAATTGATTGCCAGCCTCCCTTGTCCCTGGCTGGCTTGCTTGCTCGTTGGTAACGTAACTGATGTCTTCTAAAGTGCCTGCATCTGGCGCTGAGTTGCCATATTCCTTTCAAGTGTATACATGTGAACCACTTCCTGATATCCATTGTTGCAGATAAATATAAATGATAATAGCCAAACTAACCTAGCAAGAGTAAACTGACAGGCTGCTGTGCCGCATCTCACTCAAAAACCCACACGACTCAACCCAGCGAGAAACCAGTTTCGCGCGCAGCCTTTCATTCAGAATTTCATTCAGAATTTCATTCAGAATTTCATAGCAAAATTTAAAAAATGCTCTTAAACTAAATTTTCAACATAGTTTAAAACAAAAATAAATATTAGGACAAAGCCCTACAAATAACAACAATAAACATAAGGGTGTTTTTGTTGGGTAATCTATGGTAGGGCTAACCCATGCTATTATGTCCCTGTCTCAATCCAAATGGAACTGTGTGAAATAAAAAGGAACATTTGTCTTGTAGTAAATAAAAAGGGCGACCTGGAGCCAATCCTGCAATGTTCCCACAGGTGAAAGAGTTGACATGCTGAAACCCCAACCCCTGCAGGGGGGTCTGGGGGGATTCTCCCAGGAGATCTTTTGAAATACTAACATAAAATACACATTCTGGTACTCTCTGGAGCAGTGTCGGAGCCAGGACATGTTCAGTGGGGTGGCATTGAAATCACTATTATATGAACATAAAAATACATCTCAGTATAAAATAAGGGGTTATTTAAGGCACCTACAACACACCTCTACATTATTTGGGATCAAGTGGTGGAATAGATCAAATAATATTCAGTATATCTAACTATTTCTTTCGTATTCCCGCAGGCAAAGTATCAACGAAGCTTACATTATACAAATGTAATGCAATATACAGACTGTTTAGCTTCTGGTGATCAGCAGCACTATGAGCTCATTCTCTCAGTGTATCATCAGGAATACAGAGACACACACACATCATTTAAATAAGAGTTTTTAAATTCAATGATAGGTTAAGAATAAACATCTTAAAGTAAATAACAACAAACAATAGCCCTTAACCCTGGAAGGCCCCCGGTTGTAATTTTACAACATTACTTTAAGCTATCCTAAAAAAGTCAGTAAATGTTCAGGGGTAGACATTAAGGGTAAAATCCTCCGGGCCGGTGGAATTGTATTATCTCTGGCCCCACCATTGTAACCACTGACCCCACCATTGTAACCACTGGCCCCACCATTGTAACCACTGGCCCCACCATTGTAACCACTGGCCCCACCATTGTAACCTCTGGCCCCACCATTGTAACCACTGGCCCCACAATTGTAACCACTGGCCCCACCATTGTAACCATTGGCCCCACCATTGTAACCACTGGCCCCACCATTGTAACCTCTGGCCCCACCATTGTAACCACTGGCCCCACCATTGTAACCACTGGCCCCACCATTGTAACCTCTGGCCCCACCATTGTAACCACCGGCCCCACCATTGTAACCTCTGGCCCCACCATTGTAACCACTGGCCCCACCATTGTAACCACTGGCCCCACCATTGTAACCTCTGGCCCCACCATTGTAACCACCGGCCCCACCATTGTAACCTCTGGCCCCACCATTGTAACCACCGGCCCCACCATTGTAACCTCTGGCCCCACCATTGTAACCACTGGCCCCACCATTGTAACCACTGGCCCGGAGCATCGTCCAAAAAGAATCGACTAATAATGAAGAAAATTAACACATTTGTTGCAATAGTAATTTATGCACTAACTACATTACTACTTGTACTACAACATTTGAATCCTCAGTTCTTCCTCATTTTCCTCAATTGTTCATATTTGGTTTATTAAAATAATGATATTGTGGTCATTGTTAAAAAATGTCTGCTATTATTATGAGTATTATTATTAGTATAATGCGCTTTCTGCCTTCCTGTCATTAGGAGTTAGAAATGTGATGGCTATGTAGCAGATTAGATTAGAACCTTCATTATCCTAAACTGCTGGGACATTTCCCTAAAGCCAATACCTTTATATTCTACTCTTCACTTACTTGTCAGCAGAGGTCGGCATTGATGTACAGAGCCGACAGAAGATCTTGTTTATATTGGCATCATATTGAGAGGTGCAGTGACGCGTCCTGAAACCAGGAAGTAAGCTGCTGGTTCCCTCCACAGAAAGCAATGGGATTTCTCCACAGGGTTTTGGAAAATAGCTGGAAATAAGGTCTGTGGAAAACAAACCTGTTTGATAAATGCACGTTTTGTTCAGCCGGATAATCTCCACATGTCTATCCTACTTTTATAATTTTCTAATCATAAATCTAATCGATAGATTATTAAAGGGTTTTAGGACGCGTCACTGCACCAGAAGCCAACTCCATCGATCAAGCTGGCTGAAACTTTCTCTCCCTCTTCTTCTCATGCTCTCTGTCACTCTCCTTTAACTCCTCCGGTGACTTTCTTTTATTTGAAGATTGTTTTTTGAACGGCGCTTGGACGGTTACCGCTGGTATTAAAAACATTTGGGCGAATGGTTAGGTGGCGCAACAGTGGAAATGCATTTTTAATAATAACATTTTTGAATGGAACATTCTCAACATGAATGCATAAATCCAAATAAATATAACTTACATATGTGGGAAAATACTGTGTTTTGTAATGTGTAATTGAAATTAGATGCTAGCTTTTTGTTTTGATATATATATATATATATATATATATATTTTGTATTCCAGTCTCCCTTCAGATATGTTAAGTGGCATGTCATTCAACACAATGCTGCTCACCTCCTTCAGTTGGGAGAAAAGCTGGTTCAGGTTCAGCCTTATGGGGGGACAGGGCTGCTGAGCCTAGAGATGGATCTGTTGGTCCTGGCACCAGGGGAGAGGGACAACTGATTTAGTGAATAGCTGCTAATAATCTACCTGTATTTGTTAAATGTCAGCTAAAAGAGCAGTGCAATTAAAAACCTGTATAGATATTAACAGTACTTAATGTCAGCTTAGTAAAAAAAAACATAACAATTATTATTTACAATGGACTAAGTTTAGCTAACAGACATAATTCCACCACTCATGGACCACACCCACCTTTTCTTTTGAAAAACTGGGTGTCGCCCTTTAGTCCCTCTCTCTTGTTTTTCTCTCCTTTCTTTTCTCTTTTGAAAGCCTGACTTTGTGAGTTGTTGAGACATGGTATACAGGGTTTCCCACACATAGACTATACTTGGGCGGGCCGCCCAGGTATATTAACGGCCGCCCAAGCATATTTCGCGACCCATTTCGATTTTTTCTTTTTTTTTAATAATATATATTTGTTTTCGTCCGTGACCACGACACCATCTGCGATCGATTAACTTGTGGACAATGATCCCTCGCTGTACGCCTCCTGTACCCAGTCCCGGACGGGCCATCGGGAGGACCGGGGGGTTTCCTGAAGGCCTGGGGCCTCATTTATAAAGGCAAGGCAAGGCAAGGCAAGTTTATTTATATAGCACTTTTCAACACAAGGCAATTCAAAGTGCTTTACAAAAAATGAAAGACATTTAAGAAAATGGCATTTAAAAACCGTCATTAAAAAGAAAAGCAAATAAAATAAACATTAAAAGAAAAAAAATACATGAATAAAAGTTACAGTGCAGTCTAAGATGTGAATAGTTCAATTAAAAGCAGCGACAAAAAGAAAAGTCTTCAGCCTGGATTTAAAAGTAGTCAGAGTTGCAGCGGACCTGCAGGTTTCTGGGAGTTTGTTCCAGATATTTGGAGCATAATAACTAAACGCTGCCTCTCCATGTCTAGTTCTGACTCTGGGGACAGAAAGCTGACCAGTCCCTGAAGACCTGAGAGATCTGGATGGTTCATAATTTAGCAGGAGGTCAGAAATGTATTTTGGGCCTAAACCATTCAGTGCTTTATAAACCAGCAGCAGTATTTTGAAATCTATTCTTTGACACACAGGAAGCCAGTGTAAAGACTTCAGAACAGGAGTGATCCACTTTCTTAGTGTTAGTGAGGACTCGAGCAGCGGCGTTCTGAATCAGCTGCAGCTTTCTAATAGATTTTTTAGTGAGACCTGTGAAGACACCATTACAGTAGTCGAGTCTACTGAAGATAAAAGCATGGACAAGTTTTTCCAAATCCTGCTGTGACATTAGTCTTTTAACCCTAGATATATTCTTTAGGTGATAGTAGGCTGATTTAGTAACTGTTTTAATGTGACTGTTGAAACTCAGGTCAGAGTCCATGACTACACCTAGATTTCTGGCTCTATCTGTTGTTTTGAACATTGCAGACTGAAGCTCAGCGCTAACTTTTAAACGTTCTGCCTTGGCTCCAAAAACCATTACCTCAGTTTTATCTTTGTTTAATTGGAGAAAGTTCTGACACATCCAGTCATTGATTTGTTCAATGCACTTACTCAGTGTTTGAATTGGAGCATAGTCTCCTGGTGAAATTGTTACATACATTTGTGTGTCATCCGCATAGCTATGGTAACTTATTTTGTTGTTCTTCATTATCTGAGCCAGTGGTAGCATGTAGACGTTAAGAGAAGAGGCCCCAAGATGGAGCCTTGAGGTACCCCACATGTCATATTTGTCAACTCAGATGTGTATTTACCTATAGAAACAAAGTTGTTTCTGTCCTTTAAGTAGGATTCAAACCAATTTAGAACTGTTTCCGAAAGTCCCACCCAGTTTTCCAGTCGGTCTAGTAATATGTTGTGGTCAACAGTGTCAAACGCAGCACTGAGATCTAATAACACTAACACTGAAGTTCTGCCACTGTCTGTGTTTAAGTGGATGTCATTAAAGACCTTTACAAGAGCAGTCTCAGTGCTGTGGTTTGGACGAAAGCCTGACTGGAACACATCCAAACAGTTATTTAAATGCAAGAAATTACTCAACTGTTGAAAAACAACTTTTTCAATGATTTTACCTAGAAATGGGAGGTTTGATATGGGCCTGTAATTGTTCATTACTGAAGCATCTAGATTATTCTTTTTTAAGAGCGGTATAAAGGGATATACGCTAGTTTTACGCAATGTTTGCGATTTATAAAATACTAACTTGACGGGAAAACGTGCGGTCCTCCACGCAAACTCTAACCCATGCGTACGCACTACGCACAACAACGGGAGAGACGAAAAACTGCGACACCATTGGCAGAAGGAAGAATGGAGAGAAATATGTGGAAATAATACCATAAATAAAATGTTACCTCTCATTTATCATATATGAAGAATTCATTTGCAAACATTGATTAAAGCTGATCTTAAAATGATTAAACAAACGCCTGTTTGAGACTCCTCAGGGCACACACACATCACCTGGAGAAATAAATAAATACTGATATGTTATTTAAAACCACCTCGAATATGTTGTGTTAATGTTATGAAATGTTTTCTCATAAATGATGCGGTTTTGCATTTCTAGGTTGTACGAGCATGGTTTTATATACTACCATGTTTAAACATGTTTTATGTCGTTTGCTAAGACTTGATAAGTCGCTCGTAAAACACAGGAGGTATGGAAACTAAGAACACCATGTGGTAAATTGTACAGCTAATATAACGCAACACATTAGTTGTATTTCCTTTAACTGGTGGATATAGAGTTGCTGGGGGGTGGGGGGGTTGAGATGCACGGGCTGCAGTGGAGACGCTGCGCACAGCTGATCGACAGCTGGGACACAAACCACCAAATACAAAAACATAATTCAGATCCAGTCGTCATGACTCCACTCCGGAGGGATTCCCCGATCATTTCTTACAGTCTCTCATCAAGGAGGTGTCTCCTGTCCCCGGTACAAACACACTGCCTGAGGAAGGCTAAGTGTATTTATTTTGTCATGAACCTTTTTCGGACCACTTATTTATTTATGTTGGTGACGATCCGACCTCCATGCTGCTACTCTGGTTTAAACGGCATCCACCAAACAATATGATTTATCTCCACCTCCCCAAAATAACCAGAATCTGACACGGTGTGAGACGTCTTTTTTAGCTGTTCTGTCGTCACTTCCTGCGATCTTCTTCATAAAGTCAGTCAGAATGAATGAATGGGCGTTTCTTTGACTATTTATAGGCAAATATGGGCGTTACGTGAAGCCCGCAAAAGCTGCACCGCATTTCGAGTCGGTTGTGATTTATAAAGGGAAACCGGCGTAGGAAGTGCCGTACGCACTTTCCTCGCCGGTACGCAATGTTTGGTGAATCGGAAAATGTCGGAACATTTCTGTACCTATTTTTTGGATTTCTACTCCGTAAGAAACCTTCCCACGTGAATCCTACGCACGGCGTTATACATGAGGCCCCTGGCCTGTTAAGTGGTCTGCCTCACACAGGGGGACTGGCTGTCTACATGATGTGGTCTGCCTCACACAGGGGGACTGGCTGTCTACATGATGTGGTCTGCCTCACACAGGGGGACTGGCTGTCTACATGATGTGGTCTGCCTCACACAGGGTGACTGGCTGTCTACATGATGTGGTCTGCCTCACACAGGGTGACTGGCTGTCTACATGATGTGGTCTGCCTCACACAGGGTGACTGACTGTCTACATGATGTGGCCTGCCTCACACAGGGTGACTGGCTGTCTACATGATGTGGTCTGCCTCACACAGGGGGACTGGCTGTCTACATGATGTGGTCTGCCTCACACAGGGTGACTGGCTGTCTACATGATGTGGTCTGCCTCACACAGGGTGACTGGCAATCTACATTATGTGGTCTGCCTCACACAGGGTGACTGGCTGTCTACATGATGTGGTCTGCCTCACACAGGGGGACTGGCTGTCTACATGATGTGGTCTGCCTCACACAGGGGGACTGGCTGTCTACATGATGTGGTCTGCCTCACACAGGGTGACTGGCTGTCTACATGATGTGGTCTGCCTCACACAGGGTGACTGGCTGTCTACATGATGTGGTCTGCCTCACACAGGGTGACTGGCTGTCTACATGATGTGGTCTGCCTCACACAGGGGGACTGGCTGTCTACATGATGTGGTCTGCCTCACACAGGGGGACTGGCTGTCTACATGATGTGGTCTGCCTCACACAGGGTGACAGGCTGTCTACATGATGTGGTCTGCCTCACACAGGGTGACAGGCTGTCTACATGATGTGGTCTGCCTCACACAGGGGGACTGGCTGTCTACATGATGTGGTCTGCCTCACACAGGGGGACTGGCTGTCTACATGATGTGGTCTGCCTCACACAGGGTGACTGGCTGTCTACATGATGTGGTCTGCCTCACACAGGGTGACTGGCTGTCTACATGATGTGGTCTTCCTCACACAGGGGGACTGGCTGTCTACATGATGTGGTCTGCCTCTCACAAGGGGACTGGCTGTCTACATGATGTGGTCTGCCTCTCACAGGGGGACTGGCTGTCTACATGATGTGGTCTGCCTCACACAGGGTGACTGGCTGTCTACATGATGTGGCCTGCCTCACACAGGGGGACTGGCTGTCTACATGATGTGGTCTTCCTCACACAGGGGGACTGGCTGTCTACATGATGTGGTCTGCCTCTCACAAGGGGACTGGCTGTCTACATGATGTGGCCTCCCGACATGGCCACAGTCAGACAGATCATAAATCAAAGCCCTTGATTGGTCTCTGTGTGTCATTCAAGCTCGGGATAACCTCAGCTCAGGTGAGATAAAGGACTGAGTGTTTAGATAGTTAACTTAGTCTAAGTTCTCTGTGGGTCTCAAACGGTTTGGTCATCATTTATGTAAACACATATTTCCATTTGAGGGCGTAGTGATCAGTAAAATATGCATGAATAATAATAAAAAAATGTTAACTAGGTGAAAAAAGGTAAGATACACTTTTAAAACTTGTTGAGAGCTAAAACGAGTCTTTGCTGCTGCCTCAAAGAGGAGCAGGAGAGAGGAGGGAGAGGAGCAGGGGGAGAGGAGGGAGAGGAGCAGGAGAGGAGCAGGGGGAGAGGAGGGAGAGGAGCAGGGAGGAGAGGAGGGAGAGGAGCAGGGAGGAGAGGAGGGAGAGGAGCAGGGGGAGAGGAGGGAGAGGAGCAGGGGGAGAGGAGGGAGAGGAGCAGGAGAGGAGCAGGGGGAGAGGAGGGAGAGGAGCAGGGAGGAGAGGAGGGAGAGGAGCAGGGAGGAGAGGAGGGAGAGGAGCAGGGGGAGAGGAGGGAGAGGAGCAGGGGGAGAGGAGGGAGAGGAGCAGGGGGGAGAGGAGGGAGAGGAGCAGGGGGAGAGGAGGGAAAGGAGCAGGGGAGAGAGGAGGGAAAGGAGCAGGGGCGAGAGGAGGGAGAGGAGCAGGGGGAGAGGAGGGAGAGGAGCAGGGAGGAGAGGAGGGAGAGGAGCAGGGAGGAGAGGAGGGAGAGGAGCAGGGGGAGAGGAGGGAGAGGAGCAGGGGGAGAGGAGGGAGAGGAGCAGGGAGGAGAGGAGGGAGAGGAGCAGGGGGAGAGGAGGGAGAGGAGCAGGGGGAGAGGAGGGAGAGGAGCAGGGGGGAGAGGAGGGAGAGGAGCAGGGGGAGAGGAGGGAAAGGAGCAGGGGAGAGAGGAGGGAAAGGAGCAGGGGCGAGAGGAGGGAGAGGAGCAGGGGGAGAGGAGGGAGAGGAGCAGGGGAGAGAGGAGGGAGAGGAGCAGGGGGAGAGGAGGGAGAGGAGCAGGGGGAGAGGAGGGAGAGGAGCAGGGGAGAGGAGGGAGAGGAGCAGGGGGAGAGGAGGGAAAGGAGCAGGGGGGAGAGGAGGGAAAGGAGCAGGGGGAGAGGAGGGAGACAGGAGAGGCTGATTCAGGAGCACAGACACACTTACAACTATAAATGAACCAAAAATAAATAAACAAGTTTCAGTGTTTTGTTCATATTGGAAATGGTATGTTATTGGTTATGGTCATGATTTTATGATTATTGAAATGTATACAGTTCTGTTTCATATAGGTGTTTCCATAGATCTAGTCTCTTTATTTTCCCCTCAAAATACACCAGATTGATGCATTTCACTCCAACATTTAAAAACAAATCTTACCGGGGGAGCATGCCCTCGGACCCCCCTAGAGGATTTGAGGTCCACCCCCACTTACAATCACATTGATAGGTTCCTAAATACATTTACCATTTAAAAAAAAATAGTAACCCATGTCCATATATTTATTTGTGGGTAGTAGATTTAAACTATAGGGCTATCACTATGGGCCCTGCCTGGACCTGTTCGCTCTGCCATGGCGTGAAGGGTCTGCTAACAAGCGACCAACAGAAAGGTTCATGTTGTTGCACGTCACCTCACTATTTGATATAAGACTAACATTCCTGACAATAGATCTCAATAGTCATCTTTTATGGTGTAAATGCATTTTTAATAATAACATTTTTGAATGGAACATTCTCAACATGAATGCATACATCCAAATAAATATAACTTACATATGTGGGAAAATACTGTGTTTGAAATGTGTAATTGAAATTAGATGCTAGCTTTTTGTTTTGATATATATATATATTTTGTATTCCAGTCTCCCTTCAGATATGTTAAGTGGCATTCAACACAATGCTGCTCACCTCCTTCAGTTGGGAGAAAAGCTGGTTCAGGTTCAGCCTTATGGGGGGACAGGGCTGCTGAGCCTAGAGATGGATCTGTTGGTCCTGGCACCAGGGGGAGGGACAACTGATTTAGTGAATAGCTGCAAAAAATCTGCCTGCATTTGTTAAATGTCAGCTAAAAGACCAGTGCAATTAAAAACCTGTATAGATATTAACAGTACTTAATGTCAGCTTAGTAAAAAAAAACATAACAATTATTATTTACAATGGACTAAGCTTAGCTAACAGACATCATTCCACCACTCATGGACCACTCCCACCTTTTCTTTTGAAAAACTGGGTGACATACTGTCGACCTTTAGTCCCTCTCTCTTGTTTTTCTCTCCTTTCTTTTCTCTTTTGAAAGCCTGACTTTGTGAGTCGTTGAGACATGGTACTACACACGTAAGTACTAGCATCCCTGGTCCTCACATGCTCACACTAGTGTCTGCTAGAAAGTGCCGGCGGTGCTGCACCGCGTTTGGAGGCAGGACCAAACCATTACATTCAGCTCCGGTTTCCCTTTTCTGCTCCCGCTCTGTTCACACCGCCCAGAGCCCGACTGGTGCTGCCGCTGCTGCGTCATGACGTCACCGTTTACATCGCTGATTTGCTCCCCAACGGCGTTACGGCGCTCACAACAACAACAACAACAACAACAACAACAACAGGGAACTGCGTCGGGTCGATGATCGTGTTGCTTTTAATCACACGAAGCCAGATTAAATTAAATAACGACTTCTCCAACCTTATACTTTGCTCCAGAGTGCCGTGGTTCATTGTTTATTAATGTGTTTCTGCAGCATTTACCGACCGCTGCAGTGTTGGCTGCTCTTCCACGGGAGTTTATTCTCCCGTTAGCTCCCGGTTAGCTCACACTGCAGCGGCCGCTCTAAAGTATTCACTGTCCGACTCACACAAGCAGCTGATACATATCCCCAGTTCCCCTTAAGTGAATGTATGTCAGTCTGAATTGACGCTGTTTGGCATCACAACGCTGTTATGAAAGTTTCTCTGGTATAAAATGGGTGATGTTAGCATAGCAACCGAAGCTAAACTGACTACTTGCTATTGCTATCCTATTGTGGCATAAACCGTTTTCTACAGGCACATTTTACCGGCGTATTTTTTTTATGATTCTACTTGTGATAGTCGGACACGACAACCTGTGCAGCCCATGTATTGATTCCATCCGATAGCTGCTATAATACAAAACAAAACGTCTGCCTCTCTCCACAATGATCAATAACAGTGAACGGATGGTCAAAGTAAGGTACAAATAAACAGAATCACACGAAGCCTGGTTAGTGTTGCCTGACTTTATAAAGTGTGTTTATAAGCACTACTGCTTGTAGGCAGGCATGACAGTCGACCCATGTTCAGGGGAGGTGGGTTTAGTTTCCTGCACGCCTCGACGTAAGAGAGACGTAAGCGACGCCACCTCTTAGCTCCGAAGCTCTTGCCTCTAGACCGACAATTTTTTGGAGCTGGAAGTGAACCGGATTCCGGAGCTAAGAGGCGGCGCCGCTGCGGTGTGAACAGGAAAAACCGGCACTTTTCAGCTCCAGCTCCGAGCCGGAGCTGAAAACGCGTTGGTGTGAAAGGGGCAAGAGGGAAGAGGCTGTGAATGACTTTACATTGTGGATAAGGGTGGATAGCCCCCATTGTTCTGTGTGTAAAATGAAAGACAGCCCACACACCTATCAATCATCAAACCGTGGGGTCTTATTTCATTACGTGTTGATTTATATCAACACGTAATGTTGTATCGATGTATATAGAGATGTACTACAGCAAAAGTATTCTCCGTCGGGACTTCCTGCAACAACACCACGCCGTTATCTTGATTCTGATTGGCCAGAAGACATGATCAAAGATGTTCTATTGAGAAGACGATCACTACGTGACAAAAGTTTTCAAACCGTTTCTAGTCGGTATTTACTGCTGTCTGTGCAATTTACTCTGCGCGAGTTGGCAGACTTTATTTTGCTTACTTTAACATCATTTTTCATGGTGGGGCTAAGCCATTTCTTGGTATGGGTGTAGCCTACCCCAGTATACCCTGGCGCCGCCACTGAACATAATAATAAAACAATTAAAATGTTGTATTCAGCCCTGATTAAAACAGCGGGCCCAAATCCTGGATGGGCGGGGCCGGGCCCATGGGGCCTGTAGCACCAGCATATGTGTATAAAGGAGTGAGCAGAGGGTAGAATTGTCGATTCTTGTTCTGTTTTCTGTGACTATCTTTCTCACCCTCTCAGACTTTCAGTTGCGCGCGCTACTAAAGAGACGTGCTACCATGGAAACCAAACAATGGTGTAGCTGTATTAAAGTCCGAGTGGAAACAGTCGTGAATCTGATTTAGTCAGAAATCGGGAGAGGGCAGTGAAATCGGGAGTCTCCCGCGAAAATCGGGAGGGTTGGCAAGTATGGTGTGTGAGTGTGTCTGTGTGTGTGTGTGTGTGTGTGTGTGAGTGTGTGTGTGTGTGTGTGTGTGTGTGTGAGAGTGTGTGTGAGTGTGTGTGTTTGTTTGTGTGTGTGTGTATGTGTGTGTGTGTGTGTGTGTGAGTGTGTGTGTGTGTGTGTGTGTGCGTGTGAGAGTGTGTGTGAGTGTGTGTGTGTGTGTGTGTGTGTGAGTGTGTGTGTTTGTTTGTGTGTGTGTGAGAGTGTGTGTGAGTGTGTGTGTGTATGTGTGTGTGTGAGTGTGTGTGTTTGTTTGTGTGTGTGTGTGTGTGTGTGAGTGTGTGTGTTTGTTTGTGTGTGTGTGTATGTGTGTGTGTGAGTGTGTGTGTGTGTGTGTGTGTGAGTGTGTGTGTGTGTGTGTGTGTGTGTGTGTGTGTGTGTGTGTGTGTGTGTGTGTGTGTGTGTGTGTGTGTGTGTGTGTGTGAGTGTGAGTGTGTGAGTGTGTCTGTGTGTGTGTCAGTCTGGAGGCTGATCTGTCAGTCTGTGTGACCTTTGACCCTGAGTGTGTCAGCCATCATCAGCACTTCAGTCCTGTTGTCAACAAGAAACACAAGGAGACACGACCCTTCACACCTCTCTCACTTCCTGTCCTCCAGGACCCTCCACACCTCTCTCACTTCCTGTCCTCCAGGACCCTCCACACCTCTCTCACTTCCTGTCCTCCAGGACCCTCCACACCTCTCTCACTTCCTGTCCTCCAGGACCCTCCACACCTCTCTCACTTCCTGTCCTCCAGGACCCTAACCCACTGACCTGGGATCAGCTCAATCTGACCTGTACCTTCATTACTGCGTGTGTTTGTATTTGATGATCATGTACACGTAGGATTAAAGACATTTCCCTCTGCGGCGCTCTTTAGGTTTCTGTGCATCATTCAAACGCTCAATGTTTTACTGGTATCTTGTTTCAACAGTCACTTTATCACTTTATCACTTTATTTTAAAACATTTTGTATTATTATTTACATTCTTTATTTTATTTTGTCTTTATTTGTACCTTGTGTGAATCCTGTTTTGATCTCTGACCCTGTTGCTGCTGCTACGGGAGAAACACAGTTCCATCTCATCTGAATCGGTCTGCAGGGCTACAATCACTAAGTCTGGCAACATGATGACATCACTACAGAACAAACACACTTTCTAAGGACAAACACAAACACTCAGATCTGCACACACACACACACACACACACACACACACACACACACACACACACACACACACACACACACACACACACACACACACACACACACACACACACAAACACACACACACACACACACACACACACACACACACACACACACACACACACAAACAGACACACACACACGAGTCCACTCTACACACATTCAAACACACACACACCTTACATGCAATACAGTCAGCTGCACATACCGTAGCGACTCAAACACACACACACATGCACAATGTATAATACACACACCTTGCAGAATACAGATGGATGCATGTTGGACCAGAGGTCACCGTCCTCGACTCATTTATAACAATATTGATGTGTTTGAAGGTAGGTCAGCACAAACACACACACGCGCACACACACACGCACACGCACACACACACACACACACGCATCTGCTACTCTTATACACAGAGGTGTGATGTCACCAGAAAATGTGCATGTTGGTGTTTATGCTAATGTGTGTGTGTGTGTGTGTTCCTCTCATCATGCATCATCCGCAACCAAATGGAATAAAAAACGTGTTTATTTCAGTGGGGAAATATAAATTAGCTATATTTACATATTTCTTCAAGAACACATTTGTTAGACACTCCATAACGTATCCAAGTTGAAAAGGCTCTCCTTTTTGCACATTTTCGGGTTTCATTTTGAATAAACCCACGTGATTGTGAGCTCGGACAGGTGGGGGGGAATCAGGACGAAGGATTCAGACTTTCAGAGGACTTAGCTAAATATATTTTCTTAAAGTAAAAAACAAACTGTATCGTGAGGACGCGTTGGTACCAGACTAGTGGCTGTACGTTAGTTCTATTAGAGCAGTGACAGTAGGAGACACAAGCAGTATCAGTTCTATACGTAGTCGTGTGTGTAGTAGTGTGTGTAGTAGTGTGTAGTAGTGTGTGTAGTAGTGTGTGTAGTAGTGTGTGTAGTAGTGTGTAGTAGTGTCTGTAGTATTGGTAGTAAATGGAAGCAAAGCGGGCAGTCTGTTAATCTGCACTGATCAGATGTTGAACCTCCTGCCCTCTTTAGCCAGATGATGATGTTGTAATCCCACGCACGCACGCACGCACGCACGCACGCACGCACGCACGCACGCACGCACGCACGCACGCACGCACGCACGCACACACACACACACACACACACACACACACACACACACACACACACACACACACACACACACACACACACACACGCACACACGCACACACTCTCTCTGACTTCTTCGACTCTGCTTCCTGCTCGCCCTTCATGATTTTGCTGCCGTGGGATTTTGTGCCGACTCAAAGTTGTTTCCTCAAAGGCAAACCATTCACATGCCTGATAACTGAGCTGCACCTCGGTCACACACACACACACACACACACACACACACACACACACACACACACACACACACACACACACGTCTTTGTGTAAAGATCAGGTGTGGTTTTGATAAGGAGCTGCAAATAAACTCGTTTGCCTCAAAGTTCAAAGTAGCAGACATTTCCAAATAAAGCTTGATATCAATTCGCCCAAAGAATGCAATTGATCCTGTTTCATTCATTCATTTAAATTCAATATTTATATAAGATGTGGCATCATGACTTCTACATCAAACGGAGCACCATTTCTGTATGGCTTTGTGTTGGAGGCGTTGTCGTGTTGAAAGAGTCGAGAGTCCAACTGTTTCACTGAATCCTTTGCTCTCAGGTCTGAAATGAAATAACTCAAGTCAGTGTAAGAAGTTACTGCTTCCCGCTGTTACAATGGATTTTGGTTCAATCAGGATTTGCTAGTGAAGACATTTTTCATAATGCAACCAGCTGTGTGTGTGTGTGTGTGTGTGTGTGTGTGTGTGTGTGTGTGTGTGTGTGTGTGTGTGTGAGAGAGTGGGGTCGTCGAGTGGCTACCAGCAGTTATTGATGCCAGTGACCTTCAGGCCCTGAAATGACGGCCGTCTCGTTAATAATAAATGGATTGGACTGCTGTTATGGGGAAAACTGTCTGTGTGTGTTTCTCTAAGTGTGTGTGTGTGTGTGTGTGTGTGTGTGTGTGTGTGTGTGTGTGTGTGTGTGTGTGTGTGTGTGTTTGTGTGAGTACAAGAAGAAGTAGTGTATGTTTGCCCAAGTGCACATGAGAGGGTAAAATAATATGACAGATATATATCTCTTTATAAGCACATTTGTGAGCGTACATGTTTGTGAAAATGACATTGAGTGTGTGTGTGTGTGTGTGTGTGTGTGTGTGTGTGTGTGTGTGTGAGAGTGAGGAGGTGCAGGGGGAGTTCACGGTTATTCGACACATGCTGCATATTTGTCTCCCCACAGGGGGGAGGAGAGTTTTATCAGAACCACGGACAGCTGCTCTCGCTGTCTGATACCAGGTATTAAAACCAATAATACTCACCTCCTATTGGTCTGTTTCCAGCCAATAGAGTCCTGCCTTAAATACCCCAAAGTGTTATGACAGAGATGGACAGTAGGGTCTCCAGCACATAGAAACTGCTGGATGCTAACCTGCATATGTTGGGACATTTACACAATTAGCACAAGTTGCATTAAACAGCATTAATCAGCATTACATCATAGCCTATCGTTTTAAAATAGCTCAGTGATCTGGAGCACTTTGGAGTGGTTTTGGGGTTACGGAAGATGTTGAGTCCATTTCTGACATTTTCATGATGATAAAACAAAAAAACATACAAAGCAAACGACAAACAAAAAGACAACATATAGACAACACCTGCAATATTGCTATTGAAATAGCTGTAACCCAGATTTCAGCAAAACTCAAATCTAAACACAATCATCTTCACAGAGTTACATCCAGCTCCTCTACGTGTGACCAATGGCTGCCAGGTCACATGACATTCAGAGGCCACCGGACTTCTGCAAAAACTGGTGCCAGAGTTCATCTGTGTGTCGCTGTGGGTTCAGCGTAGGAGGAGAGGGAAGGGTTAGGAGCAGGTGAAGGAGACGAGGTGATGAAACAGAGGAGGTGGAGAGAGCATTAGTCATCAGAGATTTGCAGTGAGTCACTTCTACAGTAAAGAAGAGGGAGGGAAGAGAGGCTGTATATAAACCCAGCTGGACAGAAAGAAGGACGTTCAGAGTGGGAGACGGGGAGGGATGAAATATTTAGAGCAATACAGTTCAGCTGTAACTGAAAGGGACCTCAGAGAGAGGAGGAAAGAGAAAAAGAGGCTGGAAGTGCTCGGAAGCCTTAAAGGTCCCATGTCGTGCTTTTCTGGTTCTGACCCGTCCCCTTGTGTTCTGTAGCTTCTGCATGTGACCGGTCTGCAGAGTCACAACCCCTCAAAGTGCACCCTGTAGCGAGTACAACTCTAACACAGAGAAGACCTGTCTGCTGCTCCAGAACGCCTCGTTGGGGATTCCTCTTTTTCTTCCTGGGTGCAGTGACGGGCCCACACCCATTGGTCCAAATAGACCAATCCGTGGAGCCGTTACGTTACGTCCGTGGATTGGTCCAAATGGACATGTTTTGTATAGGTATGGCCCTACAATATATTTTTCAAATATAGCATGAGAGTTCCACTTTAAAGTAGAGACACTACATACTGATATACACCTGAACATCAGCAGGAGAGGACTCTTTAAAGTAGAGACACTACATACTGATATACACCTGAACATCAGCAGGAGAGGACTCTTTAAAGTAGAGACACTACATACTGATATACACCTAAACATCATCAGGAGAGGAATCTTTAAAGTAGAGACACTACATACTGATATACACCTGAACATCAGCAGGAGAGGACTCTTTAAAGTAGAGACACTACATACTGATATACACCTGAAACATCAGCAGGAGAGGACTCTTAAAGTAGAGACACTACATACTGATATACACCTGAACATCAGCAGGAGAGGACTCTTTAAAGTAGAGACACTACATACTGATATACACCTGAACATCAGCAGGAGAGGATCTTTAAAGTAGAGACACCACATACTGATATACACCTGAACTTCAGCAGGAGAGGACTCTTTAAAGTAGAGACACTACAGTACTGATATACACCTGACATCAGCAGGAGAGGACTCTTTAAAAGTAGAGACACTACATACTGATATACACCTGAACATCACAGGAGAGGACTCTTAAAGTAGAGACACTACATACTGATATACACCTGAACATCAGCAGGAGAGGACTCTTTAAAGGTAGAGACACTACATAACTGATATACACCTAAACATCATCAGGAGAGGAATCTTAAAGTAGAGACACTACATACTGAATATACACCTTGAACATCATGCAGAGAGACTCCTTTAAAGTAGAGACACTACATACTGATATACACCTGAACATCAGCAGGAGAGGACTCTTTAAAGTAGAGACACTACATACTGATATACACCTGAACATCAGCAGGAGAGGACTCTTTAAAGTAGAGACACTACATATGATATACACCTGAACATCAGCAGGAGAGGACTCTTTAAAGTAGAGACACTACATACTGATATACACCTGAACATCAGCAGGAGAGGACTCTTTAAAGTAGAGACACTACATACTGATATACACCTGAACATCAGCAGGAGAGGACTCTTTAAAGTAGAGACACTACATACTGATATACACCTGAACATCAGCAGGAGAGGACTCTTTAAAGTAGAGACACTACATACTGATATACACCTGAACATCAGCAGGAGAGGACTCTTTAAAGTAGAGACACTACATACTGATATACACCTGAACATCAGCAGGAGAGGACTCTTTAAAGTAGAGACACTACATACTGATATACACCTGAACATCAGCAGGAGAGGACTCTTTAAAGTAGAGACACTACATACTGATATACACCTGAACATCAGCAGGAGAGGACTCTTTAAAGTAGAGACACTACATACTGATATACACCTGAACATCAGCAGGAGAGGACTCTTTAAAGTAGAGACACTACATACTGATATACACCTGAACATCAGCAGGAGAGGACTCTTTAAAGTAGAGACACTACATACTGATATACACCTGAACATCAGCAGGAGAGGACTCTTTAAAGTAGAGACACTACATACTGATATACACCTGAACATCAGCAGGAGAGGACTCTTTAAAGTAGAGACACTACATACTGATATACACCTGAACATCAGCAGGAGAGGACTCTTTAAAGTAGAGACACTACATACTGATATACACCTGAACATCAGCAGGAGGACTCTTTAAAGTAGAGACACTACATACTGATATACACCTGAACATCAGCAGGAGAGGACTCTTTAAAGTAGAGACACTACATACTGATATACACCTGAACATCAGCAGGAGAGGACTCTTTAAAGTAGAGACACTACATACTGATATACACCTGAACATCAGCAGGAGAGGACTCTTAAAGTAGAGACACTACATACTGATATACACCTGAACATCAGCAGGAGAGGACTCTTTAAAGTAGAGACACTACATACTGATATACACCTGAACATCAGCATGAGAGGACTCTTTAAAGTAGAGACACTACATACTGATATACACCTGAACATCAGCAGGAGAGGACTCTTTAAAGTAGAGACACTACATACTGATATACACCTGAACATCAGCAGGAGAGGACTCTTTAAAGTAGAGACACTACATACTGATATACACCTGAACATCAGCAGGAGAGGACTCTTTAAAGTAGAGACACTACATACTGATATACACCTGAACATCAGCAGGAGAGGACTCTTTAAAGTAGAGACACTACATACTGATATACACCTGAACATCAGCAGGAGAGGACTCTTTAAAGTAGAGACACTACATACTGATATACACCTGAACATCAGCAGGAGAGGACTCTTTAAAGTAGAGACACTACATACTGATATACACCTGAACATCAGCAGGAGAGGACTCTTTAAAGTAGAGACACTACATACTGATATACACCTGAACATCAGCAGGAGAGGACTCTTTAAAGTAGAGACACTACATACTGATATACACCTGAACATCAGCAGGAGAGGACTCTTTAAAGTAGAGACACTACATACTGATATACACCTGAACATCAGCAGGAGAGGACTCTTTAAAGTAGAGACACTACATACTGATATACACCTGAACATCAGCAGGAGAGGACTCTTTAAAGTAGAGACACTACATACTGATATACACCTGAACATCAGCAGGAGAGGACTCTTTAAAGTAGAGACACTACATACTGATATACACCTGAACATCAGCAGGAGAGGACTCTTTAAAGTAGAGACACTACATACTGATATACACCTGAACATCAGCAGGAGAGGACTCTTTAAAGTAGAGACACTACATACTGATATACACCTGAACATCAGCAGGAGAGGACTCTTTAAAGTAGAGACACTACATACTGATATACACCTGAACATCAGCAGGAGAGGACTCTTTAAAGTAGAGACACTACATACTGATATACACCTGAACATCAGCAGGAGAGGACTCTTTAAAGTAGAGACACTACATACTGATATACACCTGAACATCAGCAGGAGAGGACTCTTTAAAGTAGAGACACTACATACTGATATACACCTGAACATCAGCAGGAGAGGACTCTTTAAAGTAGAGACACTACATACTGATATACACCTGAACATCAGCAGGAGAGGACTCTTTAAAGTAGAGACACTACATACTGATATACACCTGAACATCAGCAGGAGAGGACTCTTTAAAGTAGAGACACTACATACTGATATACACCTGAACATCAGCAGGAGAGGGACTCTTTAAAGTAGAGACACTACATACTGATATACACCTGAACATCAGCAGGAGAGGACTCTTTAAAGTAGAGACACTACATACTGATATACACCTGAACATCAGCAGGAGAGGACTCTTTAAAGTAGAGACACTACATACTGATATACACCTGAACATCAGCAGGAGAGGACTCTTTAAAGTAGAGACACTACATACTGATATACACCTGAACATCAGCAGGAGAGGACTCTTTAAAGTAGAGACACTACATACTGATATACACCTGAACATCAGCAGGAGAGGACTCTTTAAAGTAGAGACACTACATACTGATATACACCTGAACATCAGCAGGAGAGGACTCTTTAAAGTAGAGACACTACATACTGATATACACCTGAACATCAGCAGGAGAGGACTCTTTAAAGTAGAGACACTACATACTGATATACACCTGAACATCAGCAGGAGAGGACTCTTTAAAGTAGAGACACTACATACTGATATACACCTGAACATCAGCAGGAGAGGACTCTTTAAAGTAGAGACACTACATACTGATATACACCTGAACATCAGCAGGAGAGGACTCTTTAAAGTAGAGACACTACATACTGATATACACCTGAACATCAGCAGGAGAGGACTCTTTAAAGTAGAGACACTACATACTGATATACACCTGAACATCAGCAGGAGAGGACTCTTTAAAGTAGAGACACTACATACTGATATACACCTGAACATCAGCAGGAGAGGACTCTTTAAAGTAGAGACACTACATACTGATATACACCTGAACATCAGCAGGAGGACTCTTTAAAGTAGAGACACTACATACTGATATACACCTGAACATCAGCAGGAGAGGACTCTTTAAAGTAGAGACACTACATACTGATATACACCTGAACATCAGCAGGAGAGGACTCTTTAAGTAGAGACACTACATACTGATATACACCTGAACATCAGCAGGAGAGGACTCTTTAAAGTAGAGACACACATACTGATATACACCTGAACATCAGCAGGAGAGGACTCTTTAAAGTAGAGACACTACATACTGATATACACCTGAACATCAGCAGGAGAGGACTCTTTAAGTAGAGACACTACATACTGATATACACCTGAACATCAGCAGGAGAGGACTCTTTAAAGTAGAGACACTACATACTGATATACACCTGAACATCAGCAGGAGAGGACTCTTTAAAGTAGAGACACTACATACTGATATACACCTGAACATCAGCAGGAGAGGACTCTTAAAGTAGAGACACTACATACTGATATACACCTGAACATCAGCAGGAGAGGACTCTTTAAAGTAGAGACACTACATACTGATATACACCTGAACATCAGCAGGAGAGGACTCTTTAAAGTAGAGACACTACATACTGATATACACCTGAACATCAGCAGGAGAGGACTCTTTAAAGTAGAGACACATACTGATATACACCTGAACATCAGCAGGAGAGGACTCTTTAAAGTAGAGACACTACATACTGATATACACCTGAACATCAGCAGGAGAGGACTCTTTAAAGTAGAGACACTACATACTGATATACACCTGAACATCAGCAGGAGAGGACTCTTTAAAGTAGAGACACTACATACTGATATACACCTGAACATCAGCAGGAGAGGACTCTTTAAAGTAGAGACACTATATACTGATATACACCTGAACATCAGCAGGAGAGGACTCTTTAAAGTAGAGACACTACATACTGATACACCTGAACATCAGCAGGAGAGGACTCTTTAAAGTAGAGACACTACATACTGATATACACCTGAACATCAGCAGGAGAGGACTCTTTAAAGTAGAGACACTACATACTGATATACACCTGAACATCAGCAGGAGAGGACTCTTTAAAGTAGAGACACTACATACTGATATACACCTGAACATCAGCAGGAGAGGACTCTTTAAAGTAGAGACACTACATACTGATATACACCTGAACATCAGCAGGAGAGGACTCTTTAAAGTAGAGACACTACATACTGATATACACCTGAACATCAGCAGGAGAGGACTCTTTAAAGTAGAGACACTACATACTGATATACACCTGAACATCAGCAGGAGAGGACTCTTTAAAGTAGAGACACTACATACTGATATAACCTGAACATCAGCAGGAGAGGACTCTTTAAAGTAGAGACACTACATACTGATATCACCTGAACATCAGCAGGAGAGGACTCTTTAAAGTAGAGACACTACATACTGATATACACCTGAACATCAGCAGGAGAGGACTCTTTAAAGTAGAGACACTACATACTGATATACACCTGAACATCAGCAGGAGAGGACTCTTTAAAGTAGAGACACTACATACTGATATACACCTGAACATCAGCAGGAGAGGACTCTTTAAAGTAGAGACACTACATACTGATATACACCTGAACATCAGCAGGAGAGGACTCTTTAAAGTAGAGACACTACATACTGATATACACCTGAACATCAGCAGGAGAGGACTCTTTAAAGTAGAGAACTACATACTGATATACACCTGAACATCAGCAGGAGAGGACTCTTTAAAGTAGAGACACTACATACTGATATACACCTGAACATCAGCAGGAGAGGACTCTTTAAAGTAGAGACACTACATACTGATATACACCTGAAACATCAGCAGGAGAGGACTCTTTAAAGTAGAGACACTACATACTGATATCACACCTGAACATCAGCAGGAGAGGACTCTTTAAAGTAGAGACACTACATACTGATATACACCTGAACATCAGCAGGAGAGGACTCTTTAAAGTAGAGACACTACATACTGATATACACCTGAACATCAGCAGGAGAGGACTCTTTAAAGTAGAGACACTACATACTGATATACACCTGAACATCAGCAGGAGAGGACTCTTTAAAGTAGAGACACTACATACTGATATACACCTGAACATCAGCAGGAGAGGACTCTTTAAAGTAGAGACACTACATACTGATATACACCTGAACATCAGCAGGAGAGGACTCTTTAAAGTAGAGACACTACATACTGATATACACCTGAACATCAGCAGGAGAGGACTCTTTAAAGTAGAGACACTACATACTGATATACACCTGAACATCAGCAGGAGAGGACTCTTTAAAGTAGAGACACTACATACTGATATACACCTGAACATCAGCAGGAGAGGACTCTTTAAAGTAGAGACACTACATACTGATATACACCTGAACATCAGCAGGAGAGGACTCTTTAAAGTAGAGACACTACATACTGATATACACCTGAACATCAGCAGGAGAGGACTCTTTAAAGTAGAGACACTACATACTGATATACACCTGAACATCAGCAGGAGAGGACTCTTTAAAGTAGAGACACTACATACTGATATACACCTGAACATCAGCAGGAGAGGACTCTTTAAAGTAGAGCACTACATACTGATATACACCTGAACATCAGCAGGAGAGGACTCTTTAAAGTAGAGACACTACAACTGATATACACCTGAACATCAGCAGGAGAGGACTCTTTAAAGTAGAGACACTACATACTGATATACACCTGAACATCAGCAGGAGAGGACTCTTTAAAGTAGAGACACTACATACTGATATACACCTGAACATCAGCAGGAGGGACTCTATTAAGTAGAGACACTACATACTGATATACACCTGAACATCAGCAGGAGAGGACTCTTTAAAGTAGAGACACTACATACTGATATACACCTGAACATCAGCAGGAGAGACTCTTTAAAGTAGAGACACTACATACTGATATACACCTGAACATCAGCAGGAGAGGACTCTTTAAGTAGAGACACTACATACTGATATACACCTGAACATCGCAGGAGGACTCTTTAAAGTAGAGACACTACATACTGATATACACCTGAACATCAGCAGGAGAGGACTCTTTAAAGTAGAGACACTACATACTGATATACACCTGAACATCAGCAGGAGAGGACTCTTTAAAGTAGAGACACTACATACTGATATACACCTGAACATCAGCAGGAGGGACTCTTTAAAGTAGAGACACTACACACTGATATACACCTGAACATCAGCAGGAGAGGACTCTTTAAAGTAGAGACACTACATACTGATATACACCTGAACATCAGCAGGAGAGGACTCTTTAAAGTAGAGACACTACATACTGATATACACCTGAACATCAGCAGGAGAGGACTCTTTAAAGTAGAGACACTACATATGATATACACCTGAACATCAGCAGGAGAGGACTCTTTAAAGTAGAGACACTACATACTGATATACACCTGAACATCAGCAGGAGAGGATCTTTAAAGTAGAGACACTACATACTGATATACACCTGAACATCAGCAGGAGAGGACTCTTTAAAGTAGAGACACTACATACTGATATACACCTGAACATCAGCAGGAGAGGACTCTTTAAAGTAGAGACACTACATACTGATATACACCTGAACATCAGCAGGAGAGGACTCTTTAAAGTAGAGACACTATCATACTGATATACACCTGAACATCAGCAGGAGAGGACTCTTTAAAGTAGAGACACTACATCTGATATACACCTGAACATCAGCAGGAGAGGACTCTTTAAAGTAGAGACACTACATACTGATATACACCTGAACATCAGCAGGAGAGGACTCTTTAAAGTAGAGACACTACATACTGATATACACCTGAACATCAGCAGGATTGGACTCTTTAAAGTAGAGACACTACATACTGATATACACCTGAACATCAGCAGGAGAGGACTCTTT
>JAPTMU010000103.1:228895-251395 GCA_028583405.1 Pogonophryne albipinna
CCAATAGAGTCCTGCCTTAAATACCCCAAAGTGTTATGACAGAGATGGACAGTAGGGTCTCCAGCACATAGAAACTGCTGGATGCTAACCTGCATATGTTGGGACATTTACACAATTAGCACAAGTTGCATTAAACAGCATTACATCATAGCCTATCGTTTTAAAATAGCTCGGTGATCTGGAGCACTTTGGAGTGGTTTTGGGGTTACGGAAGATGTTGAGTCCATTTCTGACATTTTCATGATGATAAAACAAAAAAACATACAAAGCAAACGACAAACAAAAAGACAACATATAGACAACACCTGCAATATTGCTATTGAAATAGCTGTAACCCAGATTTCAGCAACACTCAAATCTAAACACAATCATCTTCACAGAGTTACATCCAGCTCCTCTACGTGTGACCAATGGCTGCCAGGTCACATGACATTCAGAGGCCACCGGACTTCTGCAAAAACTGGTGCCAGAGTTCATCTGTGTGTCGCTGTGGGTTCAGCGTAGGAGGAGAGGGAAGGGTTAGGAGCAGGTGAAGGAGACGAGGTGATGAAACAGAGGAGGTGGAGAGAGCATTAGTCATCAGAGATTTGCAGTGAGTCACTTCTACAGTAAAGAAGAGGGAGGGAAGAGAGGCTGTATATAAACCCAGCTGGACAGAAAGAAGGAAGTTCAGAGTGGGAGACGGGGAGGGATGAAATATTTAGAGCAATACAGTTCAGCTGTAACTGAAAGGACCTCAGAGAGAGGAGGAAAGAGAAAAAGAGGCTGGAAGTGCTCGGAAGCCTTAAAGGTCCCATGTCGTGCTTTTCTGGTTCTGACCCGTCCCCTTGTGTTCTGTAGCTTCTGCATGTGACCGGTCTGCAGAGTCACAACCCCTCAAAGTGCACCCTGTAGCGAGTACAACTCTAACACAGAGAAGACCTGTCTGCTGCTCCAGAACGCCTCGTTGGGGATTCCTCTTTTTCTTCCTGGGTGCAGTGACGGGCCCACACCCATTGGTCCAAATAGACCAATCCGTGGAGCCGTTACGTTACGTCCGTGGATTGGTCCAAATGGACATGTTTTGTATAGGTATGGCCCTACAATATATTTTTCAAATATAGCATGAGAGGTCCACTTTAAAGTAGAGACACTACATACTGATATACACCTGAACATCAGCAGGAGAGGACTCTTTAAAGTAGAGACACTACATACTGATATACACCTGAACATCAGCAGGAGAGGACTCTTTAAAGTAGAGACACTACATACTGATATACACCTGAACATCAGCAGGAGAGGACTCTTTAAAGTAGAGACACTACATACTGATATACACCTGAACATCATCAGGAGAGGACTCTTTAAAGTAGAGACACTACATACTGATATACACCTGAACATCAGCAGGAGAGGACTCTTTAAAGTAGAGACACTACATACTGATATACACCTGAACATCAGCAGGAGAGGACTCTTTAAAGTAGAGACACTACATACTGATATACACCTGAACATCAGCAGGAGAGGACTCTTTAAAGTAGAGACACCACATACTGATATACACCTGAACTTCAGCAGGAGAGGACTCTTTAAAGTAGAGACACTACATACTGATATACACCTGAACATCAGCAGGAGAGGACTCTTTAAAGTAGAGACACTACATGCTGATATACACCTGAACATCAGCAGGAGAGGACTCTTTAAAGTAGAGACACTACATACTGATATACACCTGAACATCAGCAGGAGAGGACTCTTTAAAGTAGAGACACTACATACTGATATACACCTAAACATCATCAGGAGAGGAATCTTTAAAGTAGAGACACTACATACTGATATACACCTGAACATCAGCAGGAGAGGACTCTTTAAAGTAGAGACACTACATACTGATATACACCTGAACATCAGCAGGAGAGGACTCTTTAAAGTAGAGACACTACATACTGATATACACCTGAACATCAGCAGGAGAGGACTCTTTAAAGTAGAGACACTACATACTGATATACACCTGAACATCAGCAGGAGAGGACTCTTTAAAGTAGAGACACTACATACTGATATACACCTGAACATCAGCAGGAGAGGACTCTTTAAAGTAGAGACACTACATACTGATATACACCTGAACATCTGCAGGAGAGGACTCTTTAAAGTAGAGACACTACATACTGATATACACCTGAACATCAGCAGGAGAGGACTCTTTAAAGTAGAGACACTACATACTGATATACACCTGAACATCAGCAGGAGAGGACTCTTTAAAGTAGAGACACTACATCTGATATACACCTGAACATCAGCAGGAGAGGACTCTTTAAAGTAGAGACACTACATACTGATATACACCTGAACATCAGCAGGAGAGGACTCTTTAAAGTAGAGACACTACATACTGATATACACCTGAACATCAGCAGGAGGACTCTTTAAAGTAGAGACACTACATACTGATATACACCTGAACATCAGCAGGAGAGGACTCTTTAAAGTAGAGACACTACATACTGATATACACCTGAACATCAGCAGGAGAGGACTCTTTAAAGTAGAGACACTACATCCTGATATACACCTGAACATCAGCAGGAGAGGACTCTTTAAAGTAGAGACACTACACACTGATATACACCTGAACATCAGCAGGAGAGGACTCTTTAAAGTAGAGACACTACATACTGATATACACCTGAACATCAGCAGGAGAGGACTCTTTAAAGTAGAGACACTACATACTGATATACACCTGAACATCAGCAGGAGAGGACTCTTTAAAGTAGAGACACTACATACTGATATACACCTGAACATCAGCAGGAGAGGACTCTTTAAAGTAGAGACACTACATACTGATATACACCTGAACATCAGCAGAGAGGACTCTTTAAAGTAGAGACACTACATACTGATATACACCTGAACATCAGCAGGAGAGGACTCTTTAAAGTAGAGACACTACATACTGATATACACCTGAACATCAGCAGGAGAGGACTCTTTAAAGTAGAGACACTACATACTGATATACACCTGAACATCAGCAGGAGAGGACTCTTTAAAGTAGAGACACTACATACTGATATACACCTGAACATCAGCAGGAGAGGACTCTTTAAAGTAGAGACACTACATACTGATATACACCTGAACATCAGCAGGAGAGGACTCTTTAAAGTAGAGACACTACATACTGATATACACCTGAACATCAGCAGGAGAGGACTCTTTAAAGTAGAGACACTACATACTGATATACACCTGAACATCAGCAGGAGAGGACTCTTTAAAGTAGAGACACTACATACTGATATACACCTGAACATCAGCAGGAGAGGACTCTTTAAAGTAGAGACACTACATACTGATATACACCTGAACATCAGCAGGAGAGGACTCTTTAAAGTAGAGACACTACATCCTGATATACACCTGAACATCAGCAGGAGAGGACTCTTTAAAGTAGAGACACTACATACTGATATACACCTGAACATCAGCAGGAGAGGACTCTTTAAAGTAGAGACACCACATACTGATATACACCTGAACATCAGGAGAGGACTCTTTAAAGTAGAGACACTACATACTGATATACACCTGAACATCAGCAGGAAGGACTCTTTAAAGTAGAGACACTACATCTGATATACACCTGAACATCAGCAGGAGAGGACTCTTTAAAGTAGAGACACTACATACTGATATACACCTGAACATCAGCAGGAGAGGACTCTTTAAAGTAGAGACACTACATACTGATATACACCTGAACATCAGCAGGAGAGGACTCTTTAAAGTAGAGACACCACATACTGATATACACCTGAACATCAGCAGGAGAGGACTCTTTAAAGTAGAGACACTACATACTGATATACACCTGAACATCAGCAGGAGAGGACTCTTTAAAGTAGAGACACTACATACTGATATACACCTGAACATCAGCAGGAGAGGACTCTTTAAAGTAGACACTACATACTGATATACACCTGAACATCAGCAGGAGAGGACTCTTTAAAGTAGAGACACTACATACTGATATACACCTGAACATCAGCAGGAGAGGACTCTTTAAAGTAGAGACACTACATCCTGATATACACCTGAAATCAGCAGGAGAGGACTCTTTAAAGTAGAGACACTACATACTGATATACACCTGAACATCAGCAGGAGAGGACTCTTTAAAGTAGAGACACTAAACATACTGATATACACCTGAACATCAGCAGGAGAGGACTCTTTAAGTAGAGACACTACATACTGATATACACCTGAACATCAGCAGGAGAGGACTCTTTAAAGTAGAGACACTACATACTGATATACACCTGAACATCAGCAGGAGAGGACTCTTTAAAGTAGAGACACTACATACTGATATACACCTGAACATCAGCAGGAGAGGACTCTTTAAAGTAGAGACACTACATACTGATATACACCTGAACATCAGCAGGAGAGGACTCTTTAAAGAAGAGACACTACATACTGATATACACCTGAACATCAGCAGGAGAGGACTCTTTAAAGTAGAGACACTACATACTGATATACACCTGAACATCAGCAGGAGAGGACTCTTAAAGTAGAGACACTACATCCTGATATCACCTGAACATCAGCAGGAGAGGACTCTTTAAAGTAGAGACACTACATACTGATATACACCTGAACATCAGCAGGAGAGGACTCTTTAAAGTAGAGACACTACATACTGATATACACCTGAACATCAGCAGGATTGGACTCTTTAAAGTAGAGACACTACATACTGATATACACCTGAACATCAGCAGGAGAGGACTCTTTAAAGTAGAGACAACTACATCTGATATACACCTGAACATCAGCAGGAGAGGACTCTTTAAAGTAGAGACACTACATACTGATATACACCTGAACATCAGCAGGAGAGGACTCTTTAAAGTAGAGACACTACATACTGATATACACCTGAACATCAGCAGGAGAGGACTCTTTAAAGTAGAGACACCTACATACTGATATACACCTGAACATCAGCAGGAGAGGACTCTTTAAAGTAGAGACACTACATACTGATATACACCTGAACATCAGCAGGAGAGGACTCTTTAAAGTAGAGACACTACATACTGATATACACCTGAACATCAGCAGGAGAGGACTCTTTAAAGTAGAGACACTACATACTGATATACACCTGAACATCAGCAGGAGAGGACTCTTTAAAGTAGAGACACTACATACTGATATACACCTGAACATCAGCAGGAGAGGACTCTTTAAAGTAGAGACACTACATACTGATATACACCTGAACATCAGCAGGAGAGGACTCTTTAAAGTAGAGACACTACATACTGATATACACCTGAACATCAGCAGGAGAGGACTCTTTAAAGTAGAGACACTACATACTGATATACACCTGAACATCAGCAGGAGAGGACTCTTTAAAGTAGAGACACTACATACTGATATACACCTGAACATCAGCAGGAGAGGACTCTTTAAAGTAGAGACACTACATACTGATATACACCTGAACATCAGCAGGAGAGGACTCTTTAAAGTAGAGACACTACATACTGATATACACCTGAACATCAGCAGGAGAGGACTCTTTAAAGTAGAGACACTATATACTGATATACACCTGAACATCAGCAGGAGAGGACTCTTTAAAGGAGAGGACACTATATACTGATATACACCTGAACATCAGCAGGAGAGGACTCTTTAAAGTAGAGACACTACATACTGATATACACCTGAACATCAGCAGGAGAGGACTCTTTAAAGTAGAGACACTACATACTGATATACACCTGAACATCAGCAGGAGAGGACTCTTTAAAGTAGAGACACTACATACTGATATACACCTGAACATCAGCAGGAGAGGACTCTTTAAAGTAGAGACACTACATACTGATATACACCGGAACATCAGCAGGTGAGGACTCTTTAAAGTAGAGACACTACATACTGATATACACCTGAACATCAGCAGGAGAGGACTCTTTAAAGTAGAGACACTACATACTGATATACACCTGAACATCAGCAGGAGAGGACTCTTTAAAGTAGAGACACTACATACTGATATACACCTGAACATCAGCAGGTGAGGACTCTTTAAAGTAGAGACACTACATACTGATATTCACCTGAACATCAGCAGGAGAGGACTCTTTAAAGTAGAGACACTACATACTGATATACACCTGAACATCAGCAGGAGAGGACTCTTTAAAGTAGAGACACTACATACTGATATACACCTGAACATCAGCAGGAGAGGACTCTTTAAAGTAGAGACACTACATACTGATATACACCTGAACATCAGCAGGAGAGGACTCTTTAAAGTAGAGACACTACATACTGATATACACCTGAACATCAGCAGGTGAGGACTCTTTAAAGTAGAGACACTACATACTGATATTCACCTGAACATCAGCAGGAGAGGACTCTTTAAAGTAGAGACACTACATACTGATATACACCTGAACATCAGCAGGAGAGGACTCTTTAAAGTAGAGACACTACATACTGATATACACCTGAACATCAGCAGGAGAGGACTCTTTAAAGTAGAGACACTACATACTGATATACACCTGAACTATCAGCAGGTGAGGACTCTTTAAAGTAGAGACACTACATACTGATATTCACCTGAACATCAGCAGGAGAGGACTCTTTAAAGTAGAGACACTACATACTGATATACACCTGAACATCAGCAGGAGAGGACTCTTTAAAGTAGAGACACTACATACTGATATACACCTGAACATCAGCAGGAGAGGACTCTTTAAAGTAGAGACACTACATACTGATATTCACCTGAACATCAGCAGGAGAGGACTCTTTAAAGTAGAGACACTACATACTGATATACACCTGAACATCAGCAGGAGAGGACTCTTTAAAGTAGAGACACTACATACTGATATACACCTGAACATCATCAGGAGAGGACTCTTTAAAGTAGAGACACTACATACTGATATACACCTGAACATCAGCAGGAGAGGACTCTTTAAAGTAGAGACACTACATACTGATATACACCTGAACATCAGCAGGTGAGGACGCTTTAAAGTAGAGACACTACATACTGATATACACCTGAACGATCAGCAGGAGAGGACTCTTTAAAGTAGAGACACTACATACTGATATACACCTGAACATCAGCAGGAGAGGACTCTTTAAAGTAGAGACACTACATACTGATATACACCTGAACATCAGCAGGTGAGGACTCTTTAAAGTAGAGACACTACATACTGATATTAACCTGAACATCAGCAGGAGAGGACTCTTTAAAGTAGAGACCTACATACTGATATACACCTGAACATCAGCAGGAGAGGACTCTTTAAAGTAGAGACCACTACATACTGATATACACCTGAACATCAGCAGGAGAGGACTCTTTAAAGTAGAGACACTACATACTGATATAGACACCTGAACATCAGCAGGAGAGGACTCTTTAAAGTAGAGACACTACATACTGATATACACCTGAACATCAGCAGGAGAGGACTCTTTAAAGTAGAGACACTACATACTGATATACACCTGAACATCAGCAGGAGAGGACTCTTTAAAGTAGAGACACTACATACTGATATACACCTGAACATCAGCAGGAGAGGACTCTTTAAAGTAGAGACACTACATACTGATATACACCTGAACATCAGCAGGAGAGGACTCTTTAAAGTAGAGACACTACATACTGATATACACCTGAACATCAGCAGGAGAGGACTCTTTAAAGTAGAGACGCTACATACTGATATACACAAGAAGAGATAAGAAATGTGAATATCTATCACATGTCACTTGTTAGACGCTTTTATCCAAAGCGACTTACATACTCAATACAGTGGACAATCCCCAGTGTTATTCACTGTTTGAACTTCAGGTGTCTTCATGCATTTCATGCCTGAAATATGAACTCATGCAGTCACTGACTGCATGTGTGTGCAGCTGTACTGCAGCAAACTGTGGTGTGGAATACTATCACACACACACACACACACACACACACACACACACACACACACACACACACACACACACACACACACACACACACACACACACACACACACACACACACACACACACACACACACACACACACACACACACACACACACACACACACACACACACCGACCGTGCTGTAGTTCCTTTATAGCCCAACATTAGCCTCCTTTAGCTTAGCGGTGATGACGTGAAGTCATGTGACCGTGCTGTAGTTCCTTTATAGCCCAACATTAGCCACCTTTAGCTTAGCGGTGGTGACGTGAAGTCATGTGACCGTGCTGTAGTTCCTTTATAGCCCAACGTTCGTTTTTTACTTCAGAAATCATAAAGTGGTGTTAATATGTGGAGATTATCCTGCTGAACTAAACGTTTAAGTATCATAAAGGTTTGTTTGACACAGAGATTATTTTCGGCAATTATCCAAAATCACATGGAGAAATCCCATTGGACCAGGAGATGCTGCCTTCAAGGTCGGCCTACAAAAATAAGTCATTGACCTCAACGTGAATGTGTCGAGGTGCAAAGTGTGCAGTCGCCACTACCAAGGCATTCTATGAGTTTCATTTTTAACATTGCTGCTGTGTCCGACATTTCACACTGATCCACCTGCTAGCACACACGCACGCACGCACGCACACACGCACGCACGCGCGCACACACACACACACACACACACACACACACACACACACACACAGACACACACACACACACACACACACACACACACACATTATTATTATTATTATTATTATTTTGTATTTGTATTTTTGTATTCTATTTTATACGTTGCATTGTTGGAGGAGTTCAGGTCAGAGGAATTTCATTGCCATTTCTACACTGTAGCTGCTGACAATAACACATTTGAATTGAATTTGAAACCTATTTCAAAGCCAGTTTAAAAACATATCTAATGGAGATTCAAAGCGACCACCAGAGGCTGTTCCAGGTCTTTGGAGCTTCTCTGTTAATCGGTCAGGAGCAGCCGGTCAGCTGTTGGCCTGGGACAGGAACGCAGGAAGGAGAAGGTCAATGTGAGAAGCTGCCAGACCTCAGAGCAGGCAGTAAAACTCTCACATTGATTCAAAAGGCTACCAGAAATCAGATCAGACGGATGTGCTTCCTACTTATTTGTCTCCTGCATCCATGTGAGGGTTCCCATAAAGTCACGAGTAAACAGAAATAACTGTGATTGGGCTACATGTTGTGTTTATGACCCTCAAGTCAATATGCTGAAGGACCCTCTATTCCTGAGACATGATTCAGAGAGCTAACGATTCAAAGGCTTTATTAATTGAGTACATTTAGTTAGGAATTAGATATTGAGCACCCTTAGATACAGAGTCACCTTAGATACAGAGTGACCTTAAATACTGAGAAACCTTAGATACTAACACATCTTAGATTTTGAGGACCCTTAAATTCTAAGGAACACTAGATACAGAGAACCTTTTAATGCTGAGACTTATCATTTCCACTACAGCACGGAGCGCGGTTTAAGCGTGTTTTTGGTTGCGTTTCCACTAGGCGTAGTTCCGGCTAGCGGGTACTTTTTCACAGTTTTCTGGCTCTCCAAAATCGAGGTTCTTTCTGGGCCAATAACCGGGTTGAGTATGCTAAACTAGTGAGAGAATCGCTGGCAATTTAATTGTAATACACGTTTCTAAATGATGTCGAATTAACAACATACTGATACCGGTTAGTAAAAACCATGAATTAATGCTTTAACAAGTCTGCAGACAGACGGCAGGCGAAAAACCTTTTAAAATGCGTGTTTTCTGAATGGAGATTGGCTAAGCTAACGTTATATATGCTCCGACCGTCCACACTCACAACAACGGCCTACAGACATAAATAAACCAGCGACTGTATTCTCCATGACACAGACAGTCTGTGGTTTGTACTTGTTTAACTTCTGTCTAGTTTCTGAACAGATATGAAGAGCTGTGAGCTCTGAGTGCTAAGAGCTAACGGCTGATGTTGGTTTTGTGGTTCACATTGAAGATGACGTCACGGCTCCGCCTACACTGCGTTACTATAGTTACTGTCCCAGCTACCACACTGTTTTGGAAATGCAGCATAAAGTGAGCCTGGCCTAACAAGGCCTAGCTATACCGTACTAAGCCTTGCGAGGCCCTGCAGTGGAAATGCGCCATTAGATACAGAGGACCCTTAAATACTAAGGAACCCTTAGATCCTAAGGAACCTTCAATACTGAGGACTCTTAAATAATGAGGACCCTTAAATACTAAGAAACCTTAGATACTGAGCAATCTTAAATACTAAGGAACTCTTAGATCCTAATCTTCAATATTTAGGAATCTCAAATACAGAGGTACTTTAAATACAGAGAACCCTTAAATACTGAGGAACCTCAGATCTTAAGGAACCTTCGATAATTAGGAACCTTACTGTGGACCCTTAGATACTGAGAACCACTAAATTCTGAGGAACCTTAGACACAGAACATGATTCTGCTCTTTAACTTTGTTTATGGCGGTAGAACCTTCTGACACCTTAAAATATATTTATTCCTTCCATTTGAGATTTTAACTCTCGTCTTTTATTCTCTTATTTTTGTCGTCCACCCACAATATCTGTACTCTCCCCCCCCCCCTTCTCTGGCAGGTATCATTCACAGCCAGGGAATAACTTTGTGTGTGTGTGTGTGTGTGTGTGTGTGTGTGTGTGTGTGTGTGTGGTATTTCTGTCATACCAAAGGGAGCAGCCGCTGGTGTCCACTCTCTTTTGTGGCACGATGCTATTTGCAGAGTGTTTCATATGAGCACAATGAGACACACACACACGCACGCACACGCACGCACGCACACACACACACACACACACACACAAACACACACACACAAGGTGCTGTTTAAAGCATAAATAAATGTCACCTGCATGCATTACGTACTCATCTCTTGAGACCCGCTTGCCCTATTCTGTTCTATTCTTTACTTTTCTGATAGGGAGAAACCATTTCACAAACTGTTATTTAACATAGGGAAAATACCTTCCTTTGGTAAAATGTGTATAGTTGTGTAAAAAAACGGTATGGTTTGATTACTTGCTAACAAGGAATAATAAAAGAACTACAGCACGCAGCTGGCAGACCACCGCTAAACTAAAGGAGGCTAATGTTGGGCTATAAAGGAACTACAGCACGGTCACATGACTTCACGTCACCACCGCTAAGCTAAAGGAGGCTAATGTTGGGCTATAAAGGAACTACAGCGCGGTCACATGACTTCACGTCACCACCGCTAAGCTAAAGGAGGCTAATGTTGTGCTATAAAGGAACTACAGCACGGTCACATGACTTCACGTCACCACCGCTAAGCTAAAGGAGGCTAATGTTGTGCTATAAAGGAACTACAGCACGGTCACATGACTTCACGTCACCACCGCTAAGCTAAATGGAGGCTAATGTTGGGCTATAAAGGAACTACAGCGCGGTCACATGACTTCACGTCACCACCGCTAAGCTAATGGAGGCTAATGTTGGGCTATAAAGGAACTACAGCACGGTCACATGACTTCACCACCGCTAAACTAAAGGAGGCTAATGTTGGGCTATAAAGGAACTACAGCACGGTCACATGACTTCACGTCACCACCGCTAAGCTAATGGAGGCTAATGTTGGGCTATAAAGGAACTACAGCGCGGTCACATGACTTCACGTCACCACCGCTAAGCTGATGGAGGCTAATGTTGGGCTATAAAGGAACTACAGCACGGTCACATGACTTCACGTCACCACCGCTAAGCTAAAGGAGGCTAATGTTGGGCTATAAAGGAACTACAGCGCGGTCACATGACTTCACGTCACCACCGCTAAGCTAATGGAGGCTAATGTTGGGCTATAAAGGAACTACAGCACGGTCACATGACTTCACGTCACCACCGCTAAGCTAAAGGTGGCTAATGTTGGGCTTTAAAGAAACTACAGCACGGTCACATGACTTCACGTCACCACCGCTAAGCTAAAGGAGGCTAATTTTGGGCTATAAAGGAACTACAGCACGGTCACATGACTTCACGTCACCACCGCTAAGCTAAAGGAGGCTAATGTTGGGCTATAAAGGAACTACAGCACGGTCACATGACTTCACGTCACCACCGCTAAGCTAATGGAGGCTAATGTTGGGCTATAAAGGAACTACAGCGCGGTCACATGACTTCACGTCACCACCGCTAAGCTAATGGAGGCTAATGTTGGGCTATAAAGGAACTACAGCACGGTCACATGACTTCACGTCACCACCGCTAAGCTAAAGGAGGCTAATGTTGGGCTATAAAGGAACTACAGCGCGGTCACATGACTTCACGTCACCACCGCTAAGCTAATGGAGGCTAATGTTGGGCTATAAAGGAACTACAGCACGGTCACATGACTTCACGTCACCACCGCTAAGCTAAAGGTGGCTAATGTTGGGCTATAAAGAAACTACAACACGGTCACATGACTTCACGTCACCACCGCTAAGCTAAAGGAGGCTAATTTTGGGCTATAAAGGAACTACAGCACGGTCACATGACTTCACGTCACCACCGCTAAGCTAAAGGAGGCTAATGTTGGGCTATAAAGGAACTACAGCACGGTCACATTACTTCACGTCACCACCGCTAACCTAAAGGAGGCTAATGTTGGGCTATAAAGGAACTACAGCACGGTCACATGACTTCACGTCACCACCGCTAAGCTAAAGGAGGCTAATGTTGGGCTATAAAGGAACTACAGCACGGTCACATGACTTCACGTCACCACCGCTAAGCTAAAGGAGGCTAATGTTGGGCTATAAAGGAACTACAGCGCGGTCACATGACTTCACGTCACCACCGCTAAGCTAATGGAGGCTAATGTTGGGCTATAAAGGAACTACAGCACGGTCACATGACTTCACGTCACCACCGCTAAGCTAAAGGTGGCTAATGTTGGGCTATAAAGAAACTACAGCACGGTCACATGACTTCACGTCACCACCGCTAAGCTAAAGGAGGCTAATTTTGGGCTATAAAGGAACTACAGCGCGGTCACATGACTTCACGTCACCACCGCTAAGCTAAAGGAGGCTAATGTTGGGCTATAAAGGAACTACAGCACGGTCACATGACTTCACGTCACCACCGCTAAGCTAAAGGAGGCTAATGTTGGGCTATAAAGGAACTACAGCGCGGTCACATGACTTCACGTCACCACCGCTAAGCTAAAGGAGGCTAATGTTGGGCTATAAAGGAACTACAGCACGGTCACATGACTTCACGTCACCACCGCTAAGCTAAAGGAGGCTAATGTTGGGCTATAAAGGAACTACAGCGCGGTCACATGACTTCACGTCACCACCGCTAAGCTAATGGAGGCTAATGTTGGGCTATAAAGGAACTACAGCACGGTCACATGACTTCACGTCACCACCGCTAAGCTAAAGGTGGCTAATGTTGGGCTATAAAGAAACTACAGCACGGTCACATGACTTCACGTCACCACCACTAAGCTAAAGGAGGCTAATTTTGGGCTATAAAGGAACTACAGCGCGGTCACATGACTTCACGTCACCACCGCTAAGCTAAAGGAGGCTAATGTTGGGCTATAAAGGAACTACAGCACGGTCACATGACTTCACGTCACCACCGCTAAGCTAAAGGAGGCTAATGTTGGGCTATAAAGGAACTACAGCGCGGTCACATGACTTCACGTCACCACCGCTAAGCTAAAGGAGGCTAATGTTGGGCTATAAAGGAACTACAGCACGGTCACATGACTTCACGTCTCCACCGCTAAGCTAAAGGTGGCTAATGTTGGGCTATAAAGGAACTACAGCAGCGGTCACATGACTTCACGTCACCACCGCTAAGCTAAAGGAGGCTAATGTTGGGCTATAAAGGAACTACAGCACGGTCACATGACTTCACGTCACCACCGCTAAGCTAAAGGAGGCTAATGTTGGGCTATAAAGGAACTACAGCGCGGTCACATGACTTCACGTCACCACCGCTAAGCTAAAGGAGGCTAATGTTGGGCTATAAAGGAACTACAGCACGGTCCACATGACTTCACGTCTCCACCGCTAAGCTAAAGGTGGCTAATGTTGGGCTATAAAGGATCTACAGCGCGGTCACATGACTTCACGTCACCACCGCTAAGCTAAAGGAGGCTAATGTTGTGCTATAAAGGAACTACAGCACGGTCACATGACTTCACGTCACCACCGCTAAGCTAAAGGAGGCTAATGTTGGGCTATAAAGGAACTACAGCGCGGTCACATGACTTCACGTCACCACCGCTAAGCTAAAGGAGGCTAGTGTTGGGCTATAAAGGAACTACAGCACGGTCACATGACTTCACGTCTCCACCGCTAAGCTAAAGGAGGCTAATGTTGGGCTATAAAGGAACTACAGCACGGTCACATGACTTCACGTCTCCACCGCTAAGCTAATGGAGGCTAATGTTGGGCTATAAAGGAACTACAGCACGGTCACATGACTTCACCACCGCTAAACTAAAGGAGGCTAATGTTGGGCTATAAAGGAACTACAGCACGGTCACATGACTTCACGTCACCACCGCTAAGCTAAAGGAGGCTAATGTTGGGCTATAAAGGAACTACAGCACGGTCACATGACTTCACGTCACCACCGCTAAGCTAAAGGAGGCTAATGTTGGGCTATAAAGGAACTACAGCACGGTCACATGACTTCACGTCACCACCGCTAAGCTAAAGGAGGCTAATGTTGGGCTATAAAGGAACTACAGCACGGTCACATGACTTCACGTCACCACCGCTAAGCTAATGGAGGCTAATGTTGGGCTATAAAGGAACTACAGCACGGTCACATGACTTCACGTCACCACCGCTAAGCTAAAGGAGGCTAATGTTGGGCTATAAAGGAACTACAGCACGGTCACATGACTTCACGTCACCACCGCTAAGCTAAAGGAGGCTAATTTTGGGCTATAAAGGAACTACAGCACGGTCACATGACTTCACGTCACCACCGCTAAGCTAAAGGAGGCTAATGTTGGGCTATAAAGGAACTACAGCACGGTCACATTACTTCACGTCACCACCGCTAACCTAAAGGAGGCTAATGTTGGGCTATAAAGGAACTACAGCACGGTCACATGACTTCACGTCACCACCGCTAAGCTAAAGGAGGCTAATGTTGGGCTATAAAGGAACTACAGCACGGTCACATGACTTCACGTCACCACCGCTAAGCTAAAGGAGGCTAAAGTTGGGCTATAAAGGAACTACAGCGCAGTCACATGACTTCACGTCACCACCGCTAAGCTAATGGAGGCTAATGTTGGGCTATAAAGGAACTACAGCACGGTCACATGACTTCACGTCACCACCGCTAAGCTAAAGGTGGCTAATGTTGGGCTATAAAGAAACTACATCACGGTCACATGACTTCACGTCACCACCGCTAAGCTAAAGGAGGCTAATTTTGGGCTATAAAGGAACTACAGCGCGGTCACATGACTTCACGTCACCACCGCTAAGCTAAAGGAGGCTAATGTTGGGCTATAAAGGAACTACAGCACGGTCACATGACTTCACGTCACCACCGCTAAGCTAAAGGAGGCTAATGTTGGGCTATAAAGGAACTACAGCGCGGTCACATGACTTCACGTCACCACCGCTAAGCTAAAGGAGGCTAATGTTGGGCTATAAAGGAACTACAGCACGGTCACATGACTTCACGTCTCCACCGCTAAGCTAAAGGTGGCTAATGTTGGGCTATAAAGGAACTACAGCACGGTCACATGACTTCACGTCACCACCGCTAAGCTAAAGGAGGCTAATGTTGGGCTATAAAGGAACTACAGCGCGGTCACATGACTTCACGTCACCACCGCTAAGCTAAAGGAGGCTAATGTTGGGCTATAAAGGAACTACAGCACGGTCACATGACTTCACGTCTCCACCGCTAAGCTAAAGGTGGCTAATGTTGGGCTATAAAGGAACTACAGCGCGGTCACATGACTTCACGTCACCACCGCTAAGCTAAAGGAGGCTAATGTTGTGCTATAAAGGAACTACAGCACGGTCACATGACTTCACGTCACCACCGCTAAGCTAAAGGAGGCTAATGTTGGGCTATAAAGGAACTACAGCGCGGTCACATGACTTCACGTCACCACCGCTAAGCTAAAGGAGGCTAATGTTGGGCTATAAAGGAACTACAGCGCGGTCACATGACTTCACGTCTCCACCGCTAAGCTAAAGGAGGCTAATGTTGGGCTATAAAGGAACTACAGCGCGGTCACATGACTTCACGTCACCACCGCTAAGCTAAAGGAGGCTAATGTTGGGCTATAAAGGAACTACAGCACGGTCACATGACTTCACGTCTCCACCGCTAAGCTAAAGGTGGCTAATGTTGGGCTATAAAGGAACTACAGCTCGGTCACATGACTTCACGTCACCACCAGGGTCACTCAGAGGCACAAACGTCAAAGTTGAGTCAAAAAATGGAATCAAAATTGACACAGGAAGACAACAGATGCTATACATTTTAATAAAACACACATCATTAAATACAGTGTTCACCGTGAGTGGTGGGGCACTGTGTGGACATTCATAGCCTAGTGTTACGTCAACCTAAGTTTATATAACTATTTATTTATGTTATTCTAAGATAATGCAACTGTCAAGAAACCTAATTTCTTAAAACCTAAACCTAGTCTTTTTAGTTGATTGAAGAAGGAGCTCCTGACTTTGATCTTTGGGAAAAAGACATTGCTGTTCAGTTTTTGAAATGAAAATCTGTTTACTACAGAGAAGTGTTTTTAAAGTGAACCTTTAACTTTCACAACCTGAATTCTCCGCCCCTCGCCCGCCGTGCAGCCTCTCTTCTAACGGAGGTCTTTTTGTCTTTCTGCGGCGTGTGTGTGTGTGTGTGTGTGTGCAAGTTAAACAAGCAGAGCCAGCCTTAACCTTTACACCACGTTATGAAAACACAAGAGGTGGGGGTTGCGCTCAGTGTGTGTGAGTCAATTATTTTGCACGCCTGTGTAACCGTTAGATGTCAGGTGTGTGTGTGTGTATGTGTGTGTGTGTGTGTGTGTGTTATGGAGGGTGCCTGCCCATGGGGAAGACTTGGTTTGTGGCTTGTTTTGAATTCCTCCAAGCCAACTGTCATAATATGAGGGTGGGGGAGGGGGGGGGGGGAAAGAGGAAAACTACTGACAACTTCCTCGTGTCAGCGGATTAGGAAATGATTTATGTTGATGCCAACACAGCATCCCGACAGAATATCAATTTAACAAAATCATTTATAAAACACACATCAATTTGAGCGGCGACACGATAAGATAAAATCATGTTGTCAAATAAACAAGATCTCAAAGGGTCAGCTCTGATCAATTATAAGAGAAAAACAACAAAAACATATTTATCTCAAGTGCTAACCAACACACTAACAAGCAGCAGATCTGCAGTGACATCAGGAGTCATGTCATTTGAGGTATACATTCCAACAACAGAGACAGTTGTTCAGCTTTATCATCCTGAACGTCCCAGCTGTGTGCGTCACTCTTTAGTGTCCCCTGGTCTCCCAGCTGTGTGCGTCACTCTTTAGTGTCCCCTGGTCTCCCAGCTGTGTGTGTCACTCTTTAGTGTCCCCTGGTCTCCAGCTGTGTGCGTCACTCTTTAGTGTCCCCTGGTCTCCAGCTGTGTGCGTCACTCTTTAGAGTCCCCTGGTCTCCCAGCTGTGTGCGTCACTCTTTAGTGTCCCCTGGTCTCCCAGCTGTGTGCGTCACTCTTTAGTGTCCCCTGGTCTCCCAGCTGTGTGCGTCACTCTTTAGTGTCCCCTGGTCTCCCAGCTGTGTGTGTCACTCTTTAGTGTCCCCTGGTCTCCAGCTGTGTGCGTCACTCTTTAGTGTCCCCTGGTCTCCAGCTGTGTGCGTCACTCTTTAGAGTCCCCTGGTCTCCCAGCTGTGTGCGTCACTCTTTAGTGTCCCCTGGTCTCCCAGCTGTGTGCGTCACTCTTTAGTGTCCCCTGGTCTCCCATCTGTGTGCGTCACTCTTTAGTGTCCCCTGGTCTCCCAGCTGTGTGCGTGACTCTTTAGTGTCCCCTAGTCCCCCAGCTGTGTGCGTCACTCTTTAGTGTCCCCTGGTCTCCCAGCTGTGTGCGTCACTCTTTAGTGTCCCCTGATCTCCCAGCTGTGTGCGTCACTCTTTAGTGTCCCCTGGTCTCCAGCTGTGTGCGTCACTCTTTAGAGTCCCCTGGTCTCCCAGCTGTGTGCGTCACTCTTTAGTGTCCCCTGGTCTCCCAGCTGTGTGCGTCACTCTTTAGTGTCCCCTGGTCTCCCATCTGTGTGCGTCACTCTTTAGTGTCCCCTGGTCTCCCAGCTGTGTGCGTCACTCTTTAGTGTCCCCTAGTCCCCCAGCTGTGTGCGTCACTCTTTAGTGTCCCCTGGTCTCCCAGCTGTGTGCGTCACTCTTTAGTGTCCCCTGATCTCCCAGCTGTGTGCGTCACTCTTTAGTGTCCCCTGGTCTCCCAGCTGTGTGCGTCACTCTTTAGTGTCCCCTGATCTCCCAGCTGTGTGCGTCACTCTTTAGTGTCCCCTGGTCTCCCATCTGTGTGCGTCACTCTTTAGTGTCCCCTGGTCTCCAAGCTGTGTGCGTTACTCTTTAGTGTCCCCTGGTCTCCCAGCTGTGTGCGTCACTCTTTAGTGTCCCCTGGTCTCCCAGCTGTGTGCGTCACTCTTTAGTGTCCCCTGGTCTCCCAGCTGTGTGCGTCACTCTTTAGTGTCCCCTGATCTCCCAGCTGTGTGCGTCACTCTGTAGTGTCCCCTAGTCTCCCAGCTGTGTGCGTCACTCTTTAGTGTCCCCTGATCTCCCAGCTGTGTGCGTCACTCTTTAGTGTCCCCTGGTCTCCCAGCTGTGTGTGTCACTCTTTAGTGTCCATGGTCTCCCAGCTGTGTGTGTCACTCTTTAGTGTCCCCTGGTCTCCCAGCTGTGCGTCACTCTTTAGTGTCCCCTGGTCTCCCAGCTGTGTGCGTCACTCTTTAGTGTCCATGGTCTACCAGCTGTGTGTGTCACTCTTTAGTGTCCCCTGGTCTCCCAGCTGTGTGTGTCACTCTTTAGTGTCCCCTGGTCTCCCAGCTGTGTGCGTCACTCTTTAGTGTCCCCTGGTCTCCCAGCTGTGTGCGTCACTCTTTAGTGTCCCCTGGTCTCCCAGCTGTGTGCGTCACTCTTTAGTGTCCCCTGGTCTCCCAGCTGTGTGCGTCACTCTTTAGTGTCCCCTGGTCTCCCATCTGTGTGCGTCACTCTTTAGTGTCCCCTGGTCTCCAAGCTGTGTGCGTCACTCTTTAGTGTCCCCTGGTCTCCCAGCTGTGTGCGTCACTCTTTAGTGTCCCCTAGTCCCCCAGCTGTGTGCGTCACTCTTTAGTGTCCCCTGGTCTCCCAGCTGTGTGCGTCACTCTTTAGTGTCCCCTGATCTCCCAGCGGTGTGCGTCACTCTTTAGTGTCCCCTGGTCTCCCAGCTGTGTGCGTCACTCTTTAGTGTCCCCTGGTCTCCCAGCTGTGTGCGTCACTCTTTAGTGTCCATGGTCTCCCAGCTGTGTGTGTCACTCTTTAGTGTCCCCTGGTCTCCCAGCTGTGCGTCACTCTTTAGTGTCCCCTGGTCTCCCAGCTGTGTGCGTCACTCTTTAGTGTCCCCTGGTCTCCCAGCTGTGTGCGTCACTCTTTAGTGTCCCCTGGTCTCCCAGCTGTGTGCGGCACTCTTTAGTGTCCCCTGGTCTCCCAACTGTGTGCGTCACTCTTTAGTGTCCCCTGGTCTCCCAGCTGTGCGTCACTCTTTAGTGTCCCCTGGTCTCCCAGCTGTATGCGTACTCGATATCCCAGTGATAAATCGTAAGGCTCAATGGTACACAGTATCCAAGCTCTTTAGGCATTGGTCAGAGGCATTCATGCATAGCAGGTCACCATAATCCAATCCAGGTGAAAACGTTGATATCAAACGTTTCCTTGTCTGAAAAGAGAAACAGGATTTATTTCTGTAAAATAAACCTAATTATATTTTTAGCTTTGAAACAACATTTTCCGTGTGTAACTTGAAAGACAAGTTCTGTTCAATAAGAAATCCCAGATATGTGTAAGTAGTGACCCTCTCACTGTCAGTCCCTTGAGCAGAACACATCTTGGGTAGAATAGATGGTAACTTTTTGCCATTAGAAAATATCATCCCTAATTAGATGCATGGCTCGATATCAGAGTCAAGTCACATTCATTTAAAAAAGCATATACATCATATCCTATGTCACCAATGCACTGTAACACAACATGTGTCACTAGTAAAAGAAGCATTGACATAAACATGAATAAAAAATTAAGAAACAACCATAACAGAAAGACCCCTTGACCTCCATTAAATGACAACAAACAACCTTTCCAACGCTGGAATTTAAAAGAAATTCACATCCACATGAATCCTGTTTAATCTGACAGAAAAGACTCACATTATGAATGCTGACGTACTTCATACTCCTGAATTATAATAGATCCTTTGTGGTGATGTGCATGCCCTTTAACATCCCTCCACCTCTGTTCTATTAGACGCTGCAGATTAATGTCATGGGGAATGAGGCCTGCGTTCCAAAATGACGAGGAGAACATCGCCGTCATTATTTCCCCCATCAGTAAATGCCCTCTCTGCGTATGAACTCATCACAGGAAGCCTCGGAGGGCGGCGGCCTCAAAATGACCCTCATTAGGCCCGATGTGGTAAAAACAAGAACCTCCGCATGAGTTTAAGATAGCAATATATGTGATTTGGTGACATTAAGATCAATGGAAGGTCAATGGGGAGTAACCTGAGGTGTTTAGGGGGAAGGGAACACACCCCCCAAAAGGCCTTATAGAGAGATGATGATTGATATATTGATTCATATCTCACACTGCACTGTAGCTTTTATTCATGTAACTGCGTTATTCACGTGTTTTTAGTTTTCCTTTTAAATGAGTGTTTGAAAATGCCATTTTATAATATGTTTCTTAATGTCTTTCATTTTTATAAAGCACTTTGAATTGCCTCGTGTTGAAAGGTGCTGTATAAATAAACTTGCCTTGGATAATTTTGGGTGTCTGTGTCGTTCTCTGTGTGTGTGTGTGTGTGTGTGTGTGTGTGTGTGTGTGTGTGTGTGTGTGTGTGTGTGTGTGTGTGTGTGTGTGTGTGTGTGTGTGTGGCCTAGCATTACTATACTTGTGGGGACCTAAATCTGTTTACACAGTCACGTGTGGGGACTCACCTCCCTCATGGGGACATGAGGGGAATCATTAATTTTAGGGTGAAGACGTGGCTCGGGTAAGGTTAAGGGTTAGGGTAAGGGTTAGGGTAAGGTTAAGGGTAAGGGTTAGGGTAAGGTTAAGGGTTAGGGTAAGGGTTAGGGTAAGGTTAAGGGTAAGGGTTAGGGTAAGGTTAAGGGTTAGGGTAAGGGTTAGGGTAAGGTTAAGGGTAAGGGTAAGGGTTAGGGTAAGGTTAAGGGTTAGGGTAAGGGTTAGGGTCAGGTTAAGGGTAAGGGTTCGGGTAAGGTTAAGGGTTAGGGTAAGGGTTAGGGTAAGGTTAAGGGTAAGGGTAAGGGTTAGGGTAAGGGTTAGGGTAAGGGTTAGGGTAAGGTTAAGGGTTAGGGTAAGGGTTAGGGTAAGGTTAAGGGTAAGGGTAAGGGTAAGGTTAAGGGTTAGGGTTAGGCATGAGTTGGTTATGGTTAAGGTTATAGGATAAGTCTCCAGGAAATGCATGTAAGTCAATGTAATGTCCCCTGAAGTGATGTATACATGGTATGTGTGTGTGTGTGTGTGTGTGTGTGTGTGTGTGTGTGTGTGTGTGTGTGTGTGTGTGTGTGTGTGTGTGTGTGTGTGTGTGTGGGAGGTTCTGGTCGACCTATAGGCATCATTTGCCCCCAACTCGAGGTAAAACAGCATAAACATGTTATTTATTTCCTTTAAAGAGGCCCTTTTCTGCCCTTTTCTCTCCTGTGGGCTTTAGTGCATGTACATGATGCGGCTCAGATCCCTGTGTTCTGCTGACGAAATCTAGCTGGATAAATATGTATTCACTATATTGTAGAGATAAAGGATATCCAGATGAGCTAGATTAATAACCGTAGTCATTTTTCATATAAGAGAAAAGTGTGAGTAAATCCTTCCAGTATTCAGACACAAACTAAACGACTGCTTCGACACACGACAGACTCAAATGTCCATTTATGTTCCACTAACGTCGCAGTAAAAATGTTAAATTCTGTTAGATCTTGATTACTTTAGATATAGATTTCCCTTCCAAGGAAACATCAGAGCTCTACATGAAAAGAGGAGTGTGAGCGCATCGACCCAGAAGAACTCCAGAGGAAGCTAACGTGGCCTTGAGACGGCCTTCATTCGTACCAGCCTTACTATCACACACACACACACACACACACACACACA
>JAPTMU010000103.1:253895-276395 GCA_028583405.1 Pogonophryne albipinna
CTAATATATATATATAGATAGATAGAGATAGATAGAGAGATAGAGATATATAGGTAGATAGATATATTTGCTGCCTCTGGTTTATTGGCTCTAAACTCTGTGTACTTTTCACTTTTTGTTACCACGTTTTATAGCACTCAATCACAAGAGTTTCATAAATCCATAAACAGTATCACATGTCTGTCAATTCAATTCAAATTGCTGTATTGGCAGTGTTGCCAAAGCATTTTACAATAACAACAAACATACAAAATATACAAGATAACCAAATGCAGAGGTGAAAGTACTCAGATCTTGGACTTGAGTAAAAGTAGCCTGCACTTTCTAGCAGAGAGTGAGAGCATGTTAGGAGCAGGGATGCTAGTACTTACGTGTGTACACATGTCTCAACGACTCACAAAGTCAGGCTTTCAAAAGAGAAAAGAAAGGAGAGAAAGACAAGAGAGAGAGACTAAAGGGCGACACCGTTTTTCAAAGAAAAGGTGGGTGTGGTCCATGAGTGGTGGAAATGTGTCTGTTAGCTAAGCGTAGTCCATTGTAAATAATAATTGTGATGTTTTTTTTTACTAAGCTGACATTAAGTACTGTTAATATCTATACAGGTTTTTAATTGCACTGGTCTTTTAGCTGACATTTACAAATGCAGGTACATTTTTAGCAGCTATTCACTAAATCAGTTGTCCCTCCCCCTGGTGCCAGGACCAACAGATCCATCTCTAGGCTCAGCAGCCCTGTCCCCCCATAAGTGTTATATGTTCACCGCTCAGTGTCAGTAAATATTGTGCGGTTAGTATTGGACTACAAGATAGATGCAAGCCTGTAGGTAGAGTTATTTAAAGCATCAATGAGTGGGTTGGGTTCTGGAGGTGTGGTTACAGCATTGTGCTTGGTTGGCGTGGCCTGGGCCTGGTGGTGGGGCCCAATGTGATATATTTCCATGGGGCCCAAAATCCCTGGCGTGTATGGCCAGAGGTCATGACCTATAACACATTGACTACCCAATAGCATCGTGAGGCTGAACAAAAGGACCTTTTGACTATGTAAATGTAGTCTTTTAAAAAAACAAAAACATTTACTGGGGGCCTTACCGGGTTAAGGGCTATTGTTTATTGTTATTTACTTTAAGATGTTTATTCTTAACCTATCATTTAATTTAAAAACTCTTATGTAAATGGTGTGTGTGTGTCTCTGTATTCCTGATGATACACTGAGAGGATGAGCTCATAGGGCTTCTGATCACCATAAGCTAAACAGTCTGTATATTGCATTACATTTGTATAATGTAAGCGTTGATACTTTGAATACGAAAAAAATAGTTAGATATACTGAATATTATTTGATCGATTCCACCACTTGATCCCAAATAATGTAGAGGTGTGTTGTAGGCAGAGGTTGCGCTAGACTTTTTTGCTGCCCGTCATTTTGACAGGATCGTAACATTTCCGTCAAAATCCATTATTACCGGTCGGTCTGTACACAACTGACGGGGGGGAGAGCACGCTCGTGAACTGTCAACGGGGGGGGGCGCTCGTGAACTGTTAGCGCCGGTGTTATGCATGCCCACTGCACCTCGCGGGAGCGCGCCACAGCGTAAAGCATAAACTCCCAGACATTTCAATGATTTGTACGACACAGTTAGGTCTGGAAACGATATCATTTCCTTTTTGGCGGCCATCCATAACAAAACATAACACCGGAGCCCTGCTGCGGGGAAACTTTGGCGCTGTTCTGAGTTTGTTCTAATCTGTCAAAATGACGGACTGCTTTCAGATTTTTCCGTCATTGTTAAAAAAAATCCGTCATAGACGGAATATATTCGGTTAAAGCGACTTCTGGTTGTAGGTGCCTTACAGATGTAGCCCCTCATTTCAGACTACAGCTTACAGCTTCCTGCCTACGACCTGCCTAAGACCAGTATCGAGGAATGTTCAGCCCTCCCACTATTTTCCAAGAGGGCGTTGCCAGATTTTCAATTTCCGGTTTTAACCAGGAGATGGCGCTTCATTCACAAATACAGAAAGACAAGTTTCATGGACTTGCAGTAGGGTTTAGAAGAGCATTTGAACACATCAATATTTTAGATCAACTAAAGTGTATCTAATCTTGTAATTCAATAATATATAGTCTTTATATATTAAATAATCATAATAATAATGTAAATGTTTACACTTCTTTATTTGTTATGCTCATACTTTTACCTTTACAATCGTTTGCTTTAATATGCAGTATATTTTTTGTATATTTTTGTGTTTGCTTCCTCTTGCTCCCTTTCGGACACATACTGTATGATTTATTATTATTATTAATATGAAGATATTATTAAGATAAGATGTTCCTTTATTGATTGAACATTTTAGTTTAGAATGTGCTGTCCCACGGTAATTCAGAAGGCTCACAGGTCACATTCCAACCATTATTTAAAACAATAGGTGCTTTCACACCGTCTACAGTTTGATTTGTATAGAGGGAGCTCTGTGGCTGAATGGCCAGGGATTAGGTGTGGCACATTTATCATAGGTGATCAGAGCTAACTGCCTGCCGTCAGATTTCATTTAAAAAACAGGTTTGATTTTAAGACTATTTCTGCGCTCATAAAGAATGATAAGAATAAGAATAATGCGTATTGAACTGGTTTCATTAATTAGTGAGTTTATTTAACACTAGAACCACCAATCGGGTCAGTTTGTGTGGTGTGTGTTGTGTGTGTGCAATGTAACTTTTTTTCAATAAAATATTAAAGTCTTCCAGTCCGTGACTTTTCTTGAAAGTGTGTTATGTAGCACCCTATGTTGTTAAAAATTGCATTCTAATAGCGGGATTTGACAGTTGTAGGTAGGCCTATACAAAAACCTCTGGCGGTTCTAGTGTTAAGGTAATTAGGTACAGTAGAAGCCCTTTTTTATCAGTAACGAATTTAGCAGTTGAACATAAAAGTCAACTAACTGAGGGTCACTTGCAATGACAGTGTTGTGTCTAACTCTAAGCTTGTCACTCAGAGTACCCTACAGTTAATTTAGCTGCTGGAGAAGAAAGATCAGGGGGGGAGGGGGAGAGAGAGCTGAGCTATATTCATATCTGTCAGTGATTGCATGTCAATTCGACGAACATAAACATAAATGATCGTGGTGAAGATGATGATTGTATTAGGGTTAAAAATCGAGAGCCGGGCTGCATTTCCTCCCGTTCGTTTTTTTCGAGTAAACAACATTATTTTGTTAAATAACAACATGGTGATGTTTTGTAAATGATTACATGTCTCTTATTTAGCACAGAGTATGATATCCGTGACATATGGATCTTAACAAAGTTCCGCTGTACATCCAGCGTACTGTATCTGACTTTATTTCACATGAGCTCCAGTGTGGAACCCCACTGCGCCCCCTGGTGGATCAACGATCCATTGCAGCTGGCTTCATTATAATTACATTTATTTATCACGGGGGAGGTCTCAACCCAGATAGCAAAAGATGTTAAATCAACGTTGAATTATGGTCAAAAATGTTGATTTTTGGTTAAGGTTGAAGATTGATGGTGGATCAACCTTAAATGTTGAAAAGATGTCATTGAATCAACGTTGTATTGTGGTCGAATTTAATGATTGAAATGCCAACATTGAATCAATGTTGAATCTATGCTCGTGTACTAACCAGAGTTAGGAAAAGGGACCACATTACTCCTGTTCTGGCTGCCTTACACTGGCTCCCTATAGAACACAGGATAGAATTTAAAATTCTTCTTCTCGCCTACAAAGCCCTTAATGGGCAGGCGCCATCTTACCTTAAAGAACTCATTATACCCTACTGTCCTACTAGGGCATTGCGTTCCAAGAATGCAGGGTTGTTGGTTGTTCCTAGAGTCTCTAAAAGTACAATGGGAGCCAGAGCCTTTTCTTATCAAGCTCCACATTTGTGGAATCAGCTTCCAGTTTGTGTTCGGGCGGCAGACACCCTATCCGTTTTTAAGAGTGCGCTTAACACCTTCCTTTTTGATAAAGCTTATAGTTAGGGCTGATTAGCTTCAGCCCCTAGTTTTGCTGATATAGGCTTAGTTTGTCGGGGGACATCTTACTTCTTCCTTCTCTCTGTCTATACCTGTGTACTCTCATGTTCCGATTAACCCAGCTTCCCCAAATTTCTTTCTTTTTGGTGTCTATATACGCTGGGATCCGGAGTCATGGATGATCCTGCGGTCCTGTGTCCTGCATCGCGAGCCCTGGATCTTGAGTCGTGGCTGTGGTCATGGATCATAGGTCCTGGATGGATATCCTCGTGGATTCATCTTCCTATTATACACACATGCATTTCCAAACATTTGGACTACCTATGTTGCAAATGTATTATCTTTTCAATTTACACACGGCATCTATTGCACGTCTGTCCGTCCTGGGAGAGGGATCCCTCCTCTGTTGCTCTCCCTGAGGTTTCTCCCATTTTTCCCTTTAAAACTGTGGGTTTTCTTCGGAAGTTTTTCCTTGTACGATGTGAGAGTCTAAGGACAGAGGGTCTAAGGACAGAGGGTCTAAGGACAGAGGGTGTCGTATTGTCATACTGATATTTTGTACAAACTGTGAAGTCCACTGAGACAAATGTAACATTTGTGATATTGGGCTATATAAATAAACATTGATTGATTGATTGATTGATGCTGTTTGCCTTTTCTTTTCTTTTTTTCACTATTTTGGGTCCCTAACATTCATTGAGCTAGGGACTTAGCAGAATCTTTTTTTTCCTTTTTTTTATGCCTCCCCCCACTAGGGGCTAGGTCTCGGACTCTAATGTTGTTGTTTTTTTGTGTGTCTTTTATCAAAATATATCTATTCCGACTTACTTTTTGACGCTGAATCCAACGGTGCCAGTCTCGAAGTTGTACGACCCCTAGTGGCCAAGATCATAATAAATAACTGTCTCAAAGGCTTGGAAAAATATTTTTTTCAAAATCAAACACCAGATTAACGAAAGTTATATGGGCACGTTCGGGTCAGCGCGCTGCCCCGAACGTGCCCATATAACTTTCGTCAGACACGGCCTTACGGTTCTCTTTAATTGTCTGGGGTCAAGGGGCTTCCTATTTTGCGTTACATCTCGATAACTATAAGGTTTTGGAATCGGCCTTTCGGATATGTCGTACAGCTCATCAAGGCGCACGCGTGGATGCCCTTGGTGTCCCGGTCCGACATTCCTACGAGAAGTTTGTTTTTCAAAGTTTTCATTCAGTATGGCCTAAAGGTCTTACCCTCTGTGAGGCTCCCTGAAAGTGCAGGACTCTGGGTGGGAGTGTCGTACGAGAAAGGCGAAGACATCCACGCGTGCGTCTTGGCGAGCTGTACAACATATCCGAAAGGCGGATTCTAAAAACCTATCGTTGTGGAGTTAGAACGATTTATTGCACTGTAAGACCGAACAGTACAAGCTTCTTGAAGAATATGGGTTGTTTTAACCCAAACCTTTATAAAAGTTAATTCATCGCTAATTTTCTGATGACTATGAACTGATTTGTAATATTGTGTATACAGTATTCATCCACTTTGGGTCATATTGGGGATTGTACTCAAATGTTTTTACTGAATCTGTCTGACGTCATCACGTATGTGCTCCGCCCCCGACGTGCCTCACTGCTCTCATCCATGCGTTCATTTGAGTCCGCCATTATAGCTCCTCTCGGATGAAATCACTCAAACTTCCAGAAGTATACTTTGCCCACCGTGCTCTCGGGTCTCACTGCCGGAATTTGACCGCGCTACTCTGGTAAGTTACGTCTTGCCTTTGCACAGTATTTAAATGATGTTTTATTAATGTCTGCATCTAAGGCACTTTGTGTCGCATGGTGTTTGATTTGAGCTCTTGTTAGCTAGCCTAGATTTAATATCTGCCTCACTTGAAAAATGATTTAAACGTGTAAGACAGTATTTTATATTGCTTTAAGTTATATCTCAAAGTGGAACGTTTGTGTTGCAAAAGTTCTCTGGAAAATTCGAACCGCAAATGGCGGCAGTTTTTTTTCTTCTTTTTTGTTACTGCATGCATGTCTGAGCATATTTTATTAACTTAGAGGCATAGAGGATTTACGTTCATTTTACCCATGTTTGTAAAAGCAAGCTAACTTGAAATACTAGACTATTCATTTTACAATGGGTTTCAAGTTAGCTTGCTTCATCAGGTTATGTTGCTACTCCCAAAGTATAGTGAAATATAACTAATGATTTTGTTTCTACAGGGATATCGGGAATGGGATACGGCTCGGTGCAGTACACCCCCCTTGGACCCCCACAACGTGCACAAAATGGTATGCCATTGTATTCCTCACCAATGAACCCAATTTACTACTAAAATGTAAAGTAATGTCTTTGTAGACAAATCAAATCACACTTGTCGTGTTTTTTGTTTAAATGTTACAGCATTTGTTTTTCTCTCCTCTCGACTTCTTTAGAGGAAACTGCCACCAGTTTGATCCCATGCAGTCAGTGCCTGATCATGGTTGCTATGGTAAGTGAACAAGACGATCATCTAACATTTGTAGACATTTTCTGATCTGTGTGTGTGTGTGTGTGTGTGTGTGTGTGTGTGTGTGTGTGTGTGTGTGTGTGTGTGTGTGTGTGTGTGTGTGTGTGTGTGTGTGTGTGTGTGTGAAAAGGTTAAATCTCTATATTCTGATGATGATCATTGCTCTCTTCTTTGTTCATCTGCCCTCTTTGATTGAATACTTTATCAACAGTTTGAAAAAAGTACAGGGGCACAGTTATACAATAATGCTAAAAGCCAAGGATAACAAAAAGCCCTGAGGGCTTGTTTCCATTGTGGTCCTGTGTATTCAATTAATCTGTATGAGTTCTCTCTCCTGAGAGGAAACTGAAAATGCCTTTTCTGTTTCCCAAAGAGCTGTAGGGAAGGGGAGACCCCTGTTACTGACTAAACACTTGATCACAATATATTCACACACACACACACACACACACACACACACACACACACACACACACACACACACACACACACACACACACACACACACACACACACACACACACACACACACCTAATAACCTTTCAAAATGTGTGCAGTGATTAAGTCTCATGAATGTTTGCGTTTTACAGATGGAACCACACAGATGCACGGCGATGACACCAGGCTGCGTTTGAAAGGCAAGTCTATGAGACTTAGTGTATTTCCTCATGAGTCATTTGCAGGTTATTTTCAATTCTCACTTTACACTTTTCAATTATATTTTTCTTAAGACATTGCCATCCAGAAGATGACTTCAATGCTCGCTGAAGTACTTGTGGTGGTAAAGGACCTGTCCAGAGATGTGTAGTTCATCAAGAATTAGTTGGAGGGCAACATGACCCCGGCTGGTAGTCAGGGACCAGGGTCAGCCACAACCCATATGTTCCCCATCCAGCTGCCAATCGCCAATGAAGACGACTTCAATGAGGCTGAATCATTGCTGAAGAATGAATCAGTCCGTCAAAAGATGGTAATTTGACAGACTGAACTGCATTCATTTATGAAATGTGGATAATATCAGTGCGGTCAAAATGTGCTTAGTTATTGCCCTTTAGCTACTCAACCACAAATAATTCTAGTCTTAGCTACTCAACCACATACAATTGTAGTAACATTTATATCTAACATTTATATTGACATGACCAAAAGTGGGACACCAGGGTTAAAGTGGTTAATCATAACGACTGGCATGAACTTGACTGAATACCATGGGCTGGAATATCAGTGTATCAAGTGTATAAAAAACCAAGTTGGTCTCTGTGTATGAAATAAGAGTGCTGTTGTGCTGTTTCTAACGTATGTCCCACAGAACGTAGCTCAATACAACAGTTAAAGCAGTGGCCTATTTGTTTCTCTCGTCTGATTTAGATTGCTCGCCTGGCTCTGGTAGGAGGCACCAATTCAGAGAACCTGATCAGACGGATGCTGGCAACTGCTCTGACTAACGCCTTAGCCTTAGGCTGGAAAGAAAGACAAGCGTTGCACCAGCAAGAAGCCATTCAAGGAACCGGCAATACAAAACTGCATGTTTGGTGAGTTTCCTCCCCTGAAAACTACTTATTAGCTTAAGTTTAGGGAGTGAGGTGTGACTGATGGTGATTTAGAACATAATTATGCTCTTTGTGAGCCATATAGTACCAACTGCCGAGTTTGAATCCAAGATTAAGAGATTAAGATGGACTTTTATTAATCCCCGTGGGGAAATTGTTTCTCTGCATTTGACCCATCCTAGTGTTAGGAGCAGTGTGCTGCCATTTTGAACGGCGCCCGGGGAGCAGTGTGGGGAACGGTGCCTTGCTCAGGGACAACTCCTATAATGTATTTTATGTCTCTTCTCTGCCCTTGTTTCATGTCTCTCTGTAATCCCCTGTTGAAGAATAAAGCATGAACTTAATCTAACAAAAAAGGTTAGGTTGGAATCAGGTGATGGTGAAGCTATAAGAAATAAACCAAAAAAAGACAACCTAATTGTTGAGCTTTAGAGGTGCTCGGATGCAAATGTTATTACCTGGATAGAGCCAGGCTAGCCGTTTACTCCTCTTTCCAGTCCAGTCTTTTAGCAAACTGGCTGCTGACTGTAGCTTGTGCTACTGTACAGAGTGAGAGTGATTTTCTTATTATAACAGAAGTTGTATGGGATACACACACTCTCTCACTCTCTCTTCCTCACGCTTATTTTTGTAATCTTGTCTTTCAGCTGCTGCTCGGCAGTTCGACCGCAAGCTGACCCACAATGGCTTCAGTGAAACTGTGAAGAAGTGGCTTCGTTATGCTCCAGAGCGCGAGGGAAGCATCCCAAGGAACACAAGTGAAACGAACACAAGTGAAACAAACGCAAGTCCAATTTAGGGTACCCCACCACACTCTAATGTGTTTTCCTTGTGCATACAGTACAAAGGTTACCGCCTCATAGACAATACTGTTCTTTCATGGACAATAGACTGTTGTTCTTACAGTCAAACATAAGTCAAATGTTTACAGCTTCGCCTTCATGGAAGACTTGAAGCTTCAGGCTGTTCTTGTTTGGAGTTGCACCAATGGTTCTTACACACCCTCTTTTTTTATGGGGGTATCTTGTGTCACTGTATATTTGCACATACGATGTGTCCTCTGCATTTATTCCACAGCGTTTGGGGAGCAATAACGGGTTAAGAGTCTTGCTCAGGGACGCATTGCTGCCTGTTTTCTAAAATAAATTTGAATATTAAAATCATGTTTTCTGTCATTTTTAGTTTGATTTCATACATTTTGGGAAATATGGTAATTCAAGGTAATTTTGAACAAGCTAATAACAATCGTCTGCCAACAATACATGGTGTAGTGTGTGTTTACAAGTTTGGACCACTTCATTCAGTACAGTATTGATGTTGCACTTGTTAATGGTCTGTTAAGATGTAGACCTATACGCAGAAAACTCATTGGTGAAAAACATTCACTTTTTTAATGTTACAGTATGCTTAGAAAAGTTGAATATTTTAATGTAAGTTTTACATTTAGATTCCCATTTGGATGATGGTTGAATCAATATTGATTCCTAACACTGATTCAATATAAAATCAACCAAAAATGTGCATGTAGATTCCTATAGAGAGGCGAAGTCCCTCCCCTTCCGGGAGCCTCCATGGGACCCCGGAAGCGGAAAATTATACATTGAAGTCAATGGAGAAAGAAAAGTTATCTTTTGATCCCGTTTGAATTGTGCCACGAATGACACATATGATGTTTGTCAATTTAAAAGAACATTTTGCAAAGTCAAAAAAATAAAAATGTGTCGTAAAACTGTGAAGTTACACATTTTTTTGTGTGTAACCGATGAACTACAGGTCTCTGGTCTCGCACAATACGCGTCACCATCACAAAGACGGCCGTCACGTTAGCAAATTTCACCTGTTTCTTTCAGAATGAGGCGAAAAGTATAAAACGAGGTGAAAATCACTATAAGTCTGGGCATGTTGAGAGCTGTACATACACGAAAGGGGAGTTAGTCGGTTCTGTAAGAGCAGCGGGACCGGCTTTACAAGGTTTCGGTGAGTAATATGAGTGCAATGTTTAACGTTAATGTCAGCTGGCTAACAAGGTACACTAACGTGTTTTGTTTTAGCAACTAGTTTTCTCCTTAAGAACTTCATGGTCTCTGTGTATGCTGTGGATAACATTAGTGTTCACAAGAACAAGATTTGTTTTAGTTGCTCTTCAGATTGAAGCGGCCAGTTTTATATCGACTATACTGTATGTGTGATCTCCTTTTACATCTCGTTGTGTCATTTGAGTTTATCTGCTGTGTGTAGATTCAAGGATTTTGGTTATCTTGTCAATTTGTTTGGTTATCTCGGCACAGCTGTGTGTGACTCCCTCTGGTACACTGGTATGTGTTTTCCTAATGTAGAGAGCATTGATTAATGAATAAACACACACTGAGTCTGGATCCTGACCAAATCCTTTTGTTTTGTTGATCAAATATTTTTCAAAAATGTATTCATACACATTTAGAAAAATACAATGTACAATCACAACCAATACAACACAAATTACAAAAAATACAGAAAAAACAAACAATAACAACAATCAGACAAGAGGACACAACTATGGAAAAATAAACCCTCCCACCCCCAGATCCGGACCATCCTTGTATTATTGCTCATTCAATCTGTTATAGCATGCTAACAAATGGTACTTACTTTATTTTTACAGATCTGCATGGGAGACGATGGCGCGATGCAGAGCGCTGTCTGTGATTTTGCACGGGGGAGGTACAAATGCAGCCACGCTGCAGCATTGGCAATATTTGCCATGTGGCAGATCAGCTCCACAGATGTTGAGTGCCAGTGGAGGAAGCCTGGCACTTCAAAAGTAGTCCAGCCGGTGTCTCAACTCTACCAACAGCAAGAGGAGACATACAACCCCCTGGCCAGAGACATCGCCACTGAGGATGTAGACTGGTTCAGGTCTGCACTGAGGGGCGCATAGTGTGGCATGGCATGGCTTTTGTCACCTGAGCCAGAGCCGCGGCCTCAACATCAGGCCATTGTTACCGTGCCGGAGCTGGTGGAGGGGCATGGGGGTCGGGGGCTTGAGGCAATTCTTGCTTCAATGCGACTGAGCAGAGACCAGCAAGCTGCCATCCAGACAGTCACTGTAGGACAGCGGACAAATCCTCAGTGGCAGTTACACAGGCAGGGCAGGTTGACAGCCAGCAATTTTGGTGCTGTGCTGCGGTCGTGACTTTCATCCACTCCATGCGCATCCCTCATGAAGAGGGTGCTTGGGGGGTACAACTTGGACGGAGTCATGGCTGTCAACTGGGGGGTTGTAAACGAGGCCGAAGGACTGAAGGCTTTTGTGGAGGCCTATCGGGTGACAGTGTTCGAGTCTGGTCTCTTTGTGAGTGAGTCGGGTGTTTTGGGAGCATCACCCGATGGACTTGTGCAGCCATCTGCCCTGCTGGAGGTGAAGTGTCCACACAGCCAGAGGAACATGACCATCGCGGAGGCAGTCCAGTTACCATCCTTCTGTCTCCGTGAGGAGGGTGGGTCATACATTCTCAAGGAGAATCACCCATACTGGCACCAGGTCCAAGGGCAGCTGCACATCACAGACCGGAGTCTCTGCTACTTTGTTGTGTGGACCACGAAGGAGGCGATCATCATCCCCATCCCCAAAGACCCTGCATGGCATGGAAATCTCCTCCTCCTGGAAAAATTCTACACCCAGCATATGCTCCAGTGTTGGCCAGTAGAGAGGAGGACATTTCAATAAACATACTCTTAACACCCTCGGACTCTGCGTTGTGTTTCGTATGTGTGATGGGGTGTTATGCAGAGGGGAGGAAAACAGGACACAGCAGATTGGGATTGTGGTGGAGATGCTGAGCAGTTATTTAATTGTTGCATGTAATTATTATTATACTGCGTGCTTCTTAGTTATTCCATCTTTTGCTGTAACATGGATCTGTATGTAACTCTATTTACTTGTTATCTACCACACTTCCTTCTACATCATACACCATCATTATACATGATGGTGTCAAATGAATCCAAATGAAACGTTGGACTGAACTACAACTACGCCTTTAAATCTCTACGGACTGTTTTTCAGTGGGATGGCAAGTTCCTATCTTTAAACATTTATTAGTTTTTTCTCAGAACAGATTTTATTTTCTGAAGTTAATTTAACTTTGTAAGGTCATTATTAAAAGGTACAATCAATTTGTTTAGGGTTGACTAAAATAATGAAAAACATTTCATTTGGATAATTTACTGACAGAATAAGAAACTCAATGATGCTCTACTCACTTGTTCCTTTTTATAAAGTGAAACAGTTGAAACGATAGATTTTAGTAAACTTAAAAACAACCTTCTCCAAAAGCTATCAAGGAATATACCGAATACTTGTTTGAGAACTTTATTACATATTTGTATATAGTTTGAATGATCCATAATTGACAGAAGCGTGTGTTTACACTGACCTGTTACTCATATATTAATGTCTTTGTAACTTCAGTAAACCACTACCTCACTCATTTCTTTCATTCATCACGGTTCAGTAAACTAAGTGATACATGAACCAGTTTGAAAACAGCTAAGCTCCCTTTCTCTTTTCCATGTGGAAAATGGCAGCTGCATATTCTGCTTTTCTCATCTGCTCGTCTACAATGAGAACATTATATAATTAATTACTAATAATCATTTAAACCTGTTATTACCAATATTTCACAAATTCTTCATGTACACTTAAGAGCACAGCTGTATGTTGAGTATGTCAACTTTGCTTGGTTCATCTTACTGGGGGGCAGCTACATGGATGGCGGTGCAGTCCACAATGATTGTGCAGTTGAAGGCAGAATGAATGAAGGCAGAATGAATGAAGCACAACTTCATTTCATACAATACATTGACTTTATTTGTAATTGTGTAAAAACATATGAGCATTGATTAGCAAGCAGGACCTGCAGGAACAGATGGATGGAGCTGGGAAGAGAGAAGAATAAAGAAAACAGATCAACTTTATTATCGGATATTAAAAATTCAATTTCAAAACAAGTTGCCGCTCCTACAGTTTTCTAGTATGTAAAGATGATTTCACATGACCTATGCAAAATATCACACTCAATACATGTGTGTCTCTGGGGGGTGCATTGTGCCTTTGATGTATATACATAATATACCATAACCAAATACTATTACGTACAGTGGAAATCAGGTTGCCAGAGCAGGTCAGTGTGCATGTTCCTCAGGGTCTCAGCAGTTACAGGTGAGGTAAAGAAAATAAAAGAGAAAAAGGTCAGTAACAACACTTTAAAGTAACAACACTTTGAATAATTATCACTCAACTACTGTCTTTCCAACAAACAGATTGACTCACCCTCACTATCATCACAATGAAACACGTCCAGAAGAATATCACGCAAAGCTGCCTGCCTTCCTTCGACTCTCCCTGAACTGCCTGATCTTTTAATGTTCAATGTTAACCATTTGTGCAGATAGCATTAAGTAGAAAAGATCGGCGATGCTAATGTGCCGTTAGCCTACCTCCCGCCCCTTTAGCACCTGGTGGAGGGGGCGATAGGCTACTCTTCAAATGTTTCACAAAATACTTACCATCATGACTACTCTTACTGTTTAACATTTTGGTTTACTTCATGTTAAGCAACGACGCCCACCAAAATCACCGCAGAGACGCGCACCATCTCCCCCGTCTTCATCAAGAAAGCATCTGCAGTCTCCGAAGCCTGATAAGGATGTGTGTGTACAAAATGCAACAAACTCTTACTGATATCTGCTGGGTCCAGGCTCAAGGGCGTATGGCACTCTCAACTCTTTCCAGGACATGCCGGGGCCCTGCCTGCCTGTAGCTTTGCCGATATCTGTGTTGATAGGTAATAGATTAAGAGCGGTGAATCATCTTAGATACAGGAAGCGCTCAAACGTTTGTGTGAGTTTAAATAATTTAGCAGTGATTCCATGTCAGCCACAGCTTGTTACAAAAAACATGACTGATGGTGTGTCTAACAAACTTAAACTAGCTTTATTAAATGTCAGGTCTTTGGCAGGAAAAACATTTTTAATCAATGATTTTATCACTGAGCACAATCTTGATTTTATGTTTTTAACAGAAACTTGGATTGAACAAAATAACAGTGCAGCTGTTCTTATCGAATCAACCCCTCCCAACTTTAGTTTTATGAGTCAGGAAAGAATGCATAAGAAAGGGGGTGGAGTTGCTATTCTGTTCAATGATTCCCTTCAATGCAGGAAGACATCTTATGGGAACTTTGCTTCTTCTGAATATGTGGCCCTTCCGCTGAAATGCTCCTCTCGAGCTCTGTTCCTAAATATCTATAGACCACCCAAATACTGTGCAAGCCTTTTTGATGACTTTACTGAACTGCTGTCTATAGTGTGTATTGACTTTGACCGTCTAGTCATTGTTGGTGATTTTAACATCCATGTTGACAACCCCCAGGACAGAGGGGCTAAAGAACTGTTTTGTGTTCTTGATAGCTATGGACTGACTCAGCATGTGACGGAGCCCACGCACAATAAGGGGCACACTCTGGACTTAATTATCTCAAAGGGTCTGAATATCTCTAAGGTTGTGGTGACTGATGTTGCACTCTCTGACCATTCCTGTGTTTTCTTTGAGAGCTCTATTTCTGTTCACAAAAATGTTCAGAAAGAGGTAACCAAAAAGCGATATTTAACTGAAAATACTAGGGAAATGTTTACTCAGAATGTTTCTTCCACACTTGCCCCTGCTAACATCTCAGTAAATGAGCTAGTAGATCATTTTAATTCAAAAATTAAAAATGTTATAGATGCCATTGCTTCAACTAAGGTAAAGGAAGTGACTGGGAAGAAAATATCTCCATGGAGAAAGGCCATGACCGTGAGAACAGAAAAAAGAGAATGTCGAAAAGCTGAACGTAGGTGGCGAAAAACAAATCTCCAGGTTCACTTTGAAATCTATAAAGAGAGACTTGGCCTTTATAATTTGGAATTGAAAAACGCACGACAGTCTTTCTTCTCTGACATCATTACCAAAAACAAAAACAACGCACGTGCCTTGTTTGCTACCGTCGACAGACTAACTAACCCCCCAGTGTCAGTAGCCTCTGAACTTCTATCCACCAGGGCCTGCAATGACTTTGCCTTCTTCACTGACAACATTCAGAGAATCAGACAAGCAGTCAGTGCCTCTGCATCAGGAACAGCAAATGTGTTGTCTCTGTGTTCACCTAAAATCTATTCAAACACCATGACACAGTTCCATCAGATTAATGATAAAGACCTAGAGGACATTATTCAACTTCTAAAATCCTCCTTCGTTACTTACCGTTTTAAATTGACCAAATAAATGCAGCAGACAAAGTTATTTAACCACAATTACAATTTATTTTATACTCAACTATATTCTTCTTCTTCTTCTTCTTCTTCTTCTTCTTCTTCTTCTTCTTCTTCTTCTTCTTCTTCTTCTTCTTCTTCTTCTTATTGTTATTATATATGTAATATTTTTCACTTTTCATTTATTTTTATTTTTCACTTTTCATTTTTCAACTGAGGGTGCACAACGACTCAACTGAGGGTGCACAACGACTCAACTGAGGGTGCACAACGACTCAACTGAGGGTGCACAACGACTCAACTGAGGGTGCACAACGACTCAACTGAGGGTGCACAACGACTCAACTGAGGGTGCACAACGACTCAACTGAGGGTGCACAACGACTCAACTGAGGGTGCAATGCACCCTTATGCACCCCCGTAGAACCGGGCCTGTTGAGAATTTACTCCAGGTGGAACTAAAGTCTGATTTAACACTTGATTATATTTCACATCATTCATCCAGATCTGTAAAGTAACTAAAGGTATATGACATGTAGAGGAGTAAAGTACAAGTATCCCAAATTATACTTGAGTAAATATACTTAGTTACTTCCCACCTCTGTCAAAATGAAAGCAGAGTAAACTCCGGTTCAGTTTGGACTCAGTCACCTTTTATGTGTCAGATTCTTCCTTGCCTTGCTCAAGGGTGTTTCTTGAACTTGGCGCGGCTGATATCTTATCAAAAGGACAAGGTCTAAGGGGTCAGCTGAAGGTGCTCTAAAGAGTCCTGATAATGCTATCTCAGGACACGAAGACAAAAAATAACTTTGGTTAACATTTGTGAGGTGACAGCGCGGCCTTTAAGTGAAATGTAGATTTAAATGTCATTAACACCACCGTAAAATGGCAAGTGTGATGCTGAATATTTTCAACCTCTCAACAAAATATTTCCAGAGATGGCAAAAGTAAACACATCCTTTACTCAAGTAGAAGTACAGATACTCGTGTTTAAAAATACTCTGGTAAAAGTAGAAGTACTGACTAAACTTATTTACTCAAGTCAAAGTAAAGAGGCTTTGAAGTGTACTTCAGTAAAAAGTACCCATAACTATCAGCTGTTTTAAAGAGTACCTGACCTCCCTTTATATTAATAGAACAATAATGTCATTGTTAGCTAATGAATGTTTCCATGCTGAACAACGGCAACATGACAACGTTTCCATTGGTCCCTCTTCTTTAGAGAAGACCAGGAAATGATGGATACACGGATCGTGTTCAAATCAATAGGCACGCAATGACTCTAAAGAATAATGATCACGCCACCAAACACACATTCAGACTAAAGGAACCAGCTGTTTGGAAAATGAGAGAAGTAGAAAGTACAAGTATTTGAGTTCAACATGTAAGAAGTAGAAAGTACAGGTATTTGGGTTCAACATGTAAGAAGTAGAAAGTACAGGTATTTGGGTTCAACATGTAAGAAGTAGAAAGTACAGGTATTTGAGTTCAACATGTAAGAAGTAGAAAGTACAGGTATTTGAGTTCAACATGTAAGAAGTAGAAAGTACAGGTATTTGTGTTCAACATGTAAGAAGTAGAAAGTACAGGTATTTGGGGTCAACATGTAAGAAGTAGAAAGTACAGGTATTTGGGTTCAACATGTAAGAAGTAGAAAGTACAGGTATTTGAGTTCAACATGTAAGAAGTAGAAAGTACAGGTATTTGGGTTCAACATGTAAGAAGTAGAAAGTACAGGTATTTGGGTTCAACATGTAAGAAGTAGAAAGTACAGGTATTTGGGTTCAACATGTAAGAAGTAGAAAGTACAGGTATTTGAGTTCAACATGTAAGAAGTAGAAAGTACAGGTATTTGGGTTCAACATGTAAGAAGTAGAAAGTACAGGTATTTGGGTTCAACATGTAAGAAGTAGAAAGTACAGGTATTTGGGTTCAACATGTAAGAAGTAGAAAGTACAGGTATTTGGGTTCAACATGTAAGAAGTAGAAAGTACAGGTATTTGAGTTCAACATGTGAGAAGTAGAAAGTACAGGTATTTGGGTTCAACATGTGAGAAGTAGAAAGTACAGGTATTTGAGTTCAACATGTAAGAAGTAGAAAGTACAGGTATTTGAGTTCAACATGTAAGAAGTAGAAAGTACAGGTATTTGAGTTCAACATGTGAGAAGTAGAAAGTACAGGTATTTGAGTTCAACATGTAAGAAGTAGAAAGTACAGGTATTTGTGTTCAACATGTGAGAAGTAGAAAGTACAGGTATTTGGGTTCAACATGTAAGAAGTAGAAAGTACAGGTATTTGAGTTCAACATGTGAGAAGTAGAAAGTACAGGTATTTGGGTTCAACATGTAAGAAGTAGAAAGTACAGGTATTTGAGTTCAACATGTGAGAAGTAGAAAGTACAGGTATTTGTGTTCAACATGTAAGAAGTAGAAAGTACAGGTATTTGAATTCAACATGTAAGAAGTAGAAAGTACAGGTATTTGAGTTCAACATGTAAGAAGTAGAAAGTACAGGTATTTGGGTTCAACATGTAAGAAGTAGAAAGTACAGGTATTTGGGTTCAACATGTGAGAAGTAGAAAGTACAGGTATTTGAATTCAACATGTAAGAAGTAGAAAGTACAGGTATTTGAGTTCAACATGTAAGAAGTAGAAAGTACAGGTATTTGGGTTCAACATGTAAGAAATAGAAAGTACAGGTATTTGGGTTCAACATGTAAGAAGTAGAAAGTACAGGTATTTGGGTTCAACATGTAAGAAATAGAAAGTACAGGTATTTGGGTTCAACATGTAAGAAGTAGAAAGTACAGGTATTAGAGTTCAACATGTGAGAAGTAGAAAGTACAGGTATTTGGGTTCAACATGTGAGAAGTAGAAAGTACAGGTATTAGAGTTCAACATGTAAGAAGTCAAAGTAATAAGTAGTGGAGTAAAGTACTGATACCAGAACAATTGACTTAAGTACAGTTACGAAGTATTTGTACTCCACTACTTCCCACTTCTGCATATATTTCTCCAACCACACACTCCTAACTCACCAACTGCTTCACTGACATAAAAAAGTTAATGCAAAACAATTTTCTTAAACAGCCTCACCCTTACTTTTCTAAAAAGCCCTCAAAACTCACCTTTTCGCTCTTGCCTTCAACTCCTAATCCACGAACCCCTCGCCCTTATTCCACCTAGTTTAGCACTTTTTACTTTCGTTGTTATTTTTCTTTACATGCTTGAAGAGCGCTTTGAGCACCAGGAAAAGCGCTTTATAAATAACATGTATTATTATTATTACTATTAAACATCCAATAGGATTTCTCAATTTTTCCAGCAGGATAATCTCAACAGATTCCCACCACCCATGTGAGGGTCTAAGGACAGAGGGTCTGAGGACAGAGGTTCTAAGGACAGAGGGTCTGAGGACAGAGGTTCTAAGGACAGAGGGTCTGAGGACAGAGGGTCTAAGGACAGAGGGTCTGAGGACAGAGGGTCTGAGGACAGAGGGTCTAAGGACAGAGGGTCTGAGGACAGAGGGTCTAAGGACAGAGGGTCTGAGGACAGAGGGTCTGAGGACAGAGGGTCTAAGGACAGAGGGTCTAAGGACAGAGGGTCTAAGGACAGAGGGTCTGAGGACAGAGGGTCTGAGGACAGAGGGTCTAAGGACAGAGGGTCTGAGGACAGAGGGTCTAAGGACAGAGGGTCTAAGGACAGAGGGTGTCGTATTGTCATACTGATATTCTGTACAAACTGTGAAGTCCACTGAGACAAATGTAACAATTGTGATATTGGGCTGTATAAATAAACATTGATTGATTGATTGACCACTTTGTGATCATAATTACACCTTTACTATACCGCTGTTACTCCCATGACACTGTTATAGCACCCATTTTACAGCCATCTAACACCAATAATACAACCATAATACACACAGCATATCAAATCCCCAAGCATGCAGAAACCATTTCAGGGTTACATGTCAGCTCCTTTAAGTTAGCATCCTGTTCCACAAAAACACTTGATGATCAAATCTGGAACCCAAATATTTCGGTGTTCTTTGAACCGAAACATATCCATAACATCTCCCCGAATGGAAGCTACAACACCCCCAAGACTGCAAATAAATGTCATAGCAGCGGGAGAGGGAGCGCGGTGAAATGTGACCTCATTAGCTTATCTCTTGCTCCTCTGATACACTGTATTTATAACACACTGTTGATGTCAGGAAAATATCACTTCATTAGTCAAGCAAAGCATTGTTGTTTAGGCAATCATAAACACACTTTATAAATGGATGTGTTTCGGTGCAGATGTGACAGACTTCCCCTCTGAACTCTAAGCTGAGCTCTGGGGAGATTTGAGTCACAGCTTCAGGGAAACCTGTGATGAAACCTGAGCCTCCGAACTAGAGTTTCCTCACCCTGGGGCTTCAGGGGAGCTGTAGGGAGAATAATGTTCTTACAGCTTTTCCACGCTGACACGATTCAGGCAGAGACACTGAAGGCTGCTTGAGTTTTTTCTGATAGCAGAGAAATCCCAGTGAATATCTGATGCTCTCCCAGTGTCACAGCATTTAGAACATGTAACAAAAGCATATAGTTATACTTTCATTAACACATCTGTATTTGGTCATATATTGTACTTAGTGTTGTTTATTTATATTGTTTGTACCACATGTGCAATTTGTTATAAAATCACACCAAAGGTGGAAAAGGGATCCTGACTTACATTTATTTTTTATTACGAGCTTTTCTTTAAGAATTCTGACTTTAAAAAAAACATTTGAACGAATTCAGCCTATTTTTATCTCGGAATTCTAACTTATTTTTCAGGACTCTAACTTAAAAAAATATACAATTAAAGAATTCAGACGTTTTTCGCAGAATTCTGGCTCTAATTTTTAGCACAAATAAAAAAATTAATGATAATGTTCTTATAATATTTCTATTTTGGCACCATTTCCTCATTCTGTGTTTATCTATGCACTTAAAGGTAAGGTGGGTAAGAATGGAGAAACCAGCTCGAGTGCGCTATTTGAAAATACACAACCGGAAAAAATCTGCCCGTTCCTTCAGACTTCCTCACAGAACCCCTCCTCCAACACACACGGACGCCAACATGAGGCCCCACGCAAAGTTATATGATGAGGCCCTCTGTTTCGCGAGCGTCGACGGGGGGGGGGCACACACACACCAATTAGTGTGGCGCGGAGAAACCGTGCCGCGCCACACTAATTGCGCCACATAATGCGCCGCATTTTCGGCTCAGATGAGGCCCCCTCCGCAAGGTGAGGCCCCACGCAGTCTGCATGATCGGCCTGTAGGGAGGGACGCCCGGCCCTGACGGACGCGCACATGACCAATGAGGGCACGAGATGAGTTTGTGCACAGATGGAAGGCTGACAGGCAGGTAGGCCATCCAGTTACTTTAGCCGGCTCAGATGATTGGTCTTGCTTTTTACAGCGCTACGGCTTCCAGAGATGAAATATTTGTATGTATTTATTGTCAAAGCATTTCATTTATTCATTGCTATCGGGATGTTAAGAGCATTCCATGGAATATAACAACAAGTGCTTCTGAAGTGAACTACCTACCCCACCTTTAAGCACATTCCTTGTGTACTTGTAATAAACCTGATCATTACTGATAATGAAAACTCATTCATCCCACAAAGGTTCTCTCTTTAGGGAATCTGAGAACTTCAACAACTTCTCTCCTAAATGTCCTTCTCTTTTCCTCTGTCATTGCTCCTCAATCAGAATACGGCAGGAAGTAGGTCAAGCTGTGGCAGCATCAGTCTCTTGAGATTTGTAGAGAGGGGCAAGGAGCAAACAGCTATTAGCCGCCATTAATGATTCCCTAGCATTTTACTACAATATTAGTCATATAGATAACGTATTGGTTTATGGGCTCATCTAAAGCTGAGCTGCAACAGTCCTAAAGCCGGGAAAGACAACATTATGATTGCCAAATGCCCAATAAACTCAGTTCATTATCAATTTAAAAAGCTCTACGTCGCATTCAATTCAAACCACTGTAGATCGAAGTAGTTTGAAGCTCTAATAATACTTTCTTTATACTAAATGTTAAGTGCTCCTAATACTCAGTACTTTATAACTTCCTGCGCTGATAGCAACGTAGCCGTAGTACCAGCTCAGCAATTTGGCTGATAAGACGATAATAAGCAGCAGATAAACAAAACAGTTGAACCCTGCAGGCGATAAACTACACAGCCATTCAGGAACAGGTACAGGATCACGGTTGTATCTTTGGAACATAAAATATATTAATTACTTTATAGTAATAGCATAGAGCAAAGGAAAGGCCTGAAAGTCTTGTTGAAGGGTATTTTCAAGATGTTAATTATTGGAAATGCATTTTATCCATAGATTAAGACGTCTGATTGGTTATTTCCAATATTTGTGTTCTCAGGTTTTCCTATCTGATGGGAAATTGGTAAATAAACAGCCATAACGTCGCCTACAGTATCTAGAGCCAGTATTATTGTTCATCTAATTGTGACGTCTGTAGTTAATTAAGTTTAAAGGACTACAATTCCCATGGCTCCTCCTCTAAAGAGACAGAGATGGGCAACCTGTGCGAAAGACGCCGTTGAGGCACCATTTCTAACCGTTAAACTGACGTTAAGTTACCGTTAAAGTTATACAAGCCAAAACAAAGAAAGAAAGAAAAACAAAGTTGTTTATTTTTTTATTTGAGTTTTGCCTCTTTTCTTTGATTTCTTTTGACTATTGTAAAGGCCTGTTTTCTTTGTTACCTGTGTGCAAAAAGTTTGTTCTTTTATTTTGAGCAAACCCATTGCACAATATCATCCAAACCATCGGAGGCCAGGCACGTCATCAAATGTGAGTAAAACAAATGTGAAGGAAAGAAAACGGTTGTTAAGTTAAAGTGGCTTGATGGAAAACAAGGGAATGAACATTCTCCTACCAGTGGATTCTGTTTCTGACCAAACTGAAGCTGACACCGAGCACCGATCGTGTGAAACATTTCAGACATTTTAGACTTTTAGCACAGTTTGACCCCGATGGGAATCACAGCTGACACAGTTAGTGCTCTTAACTGTGAAAATGGCGATTCAGACAGGAGTAAATAAGAACTGTATGCTTCTCCTGATCCAGGACGCTTCCCATTGTCTTATTAT
>JAPTMU010000103.1:278895-281395 GCA_028583405.1 Pogonophryne albipinna
CACGTCACCACCGCTAAGCTAAAGGAGACTAATGTTGGGCTCTAAAGGAACTACAGCACGGTCACATGACTTCACGTCACCACCGCTAAGCTAAAGGAGGCTAATGTTGGGCTATAAAGGAACTACAGCACGGTCACATGACTTCACGTCACCACCGCTAAGCTAAAGGAGGCTAATGTTGGGCTATAAAGGAACTACAGCACGGTCACATGACTTCACGTCACCACCGCTAAGCTAAAGGAGGCTAATGTTGGGCTATAAAGGAACTACAGCACGGTCACATGACTTCACGTCACCACCGCTAAGCTAAAGGTGGCTAATGTTGGGCTATAAAAGAACTACAGCACGGTCACATGACTTCACGTCACCACCGCTAAGCTAAAGGTGGCTAATGTTGGGCTATAAAGGAACTACAGCACGGTCACATGACTTCACGTCTCCACCGCTAAGCTAAAGGTGGCTAACGTTGTGCTATAAAGGAACTAAAGCACGGTCACATGACTTCACGTCACCACCGCTAAGCTAAAGGTGGCTAATGTTGGGCTATAAAGGAACTACAGCACGGTCACATGACTTCACGTCTCCACCGCTAAGCTAAAGGTGGCTAACGTTGGGCTATAAAGGAACTACAGCACGGTCACATGACTTCACGTCACCACCGCTAACCTAAAGGTGGCTAATGTTGGGCTATAAAGGAACTACAGCTCGGTCACATGACTTCACGTCACCACCGCTAAGCTAAAGGAGGCTAATGTTGGGCTATAAAGGAACTACAGCACGGTCACATGACTTCACGTCACCAACGCTAAGCTAAAGGAGGCTAATGAAGGGCTATAAAGGAACTACAGCTCGGTCACATGACTTCACGTCACCAACGCTAAGCTAAAGGTGGCTAATGTTGGGCTATAAAGGAACTACAGCTCGGTCACATGACTTCCACTCTTCCTCCCTTCTTCTTCCTCTTTCTTGCCTCCTCATCCCTTTTTTCCTCCCCCCTTCTCTTCCATTAATCTGGTTATCTGGTGACGGTCCAACAACAGCTGTTTCTATTGGCTGGCAGAGCTTTGGAGTGTGTGTGTATGTGTGTGTGTGTGTGTTCTTTTAATTTACCCTACGACACACTCTCATCCTCTCAGTTCAATTCAAATGGGCTTCAGTGGCATCATTTATTTTTTAAGTAGTGCGTAGCGCACACACACACACACACACACACACACACACACACACACACACACACACACACACACACACACACACACACACACACACACACACACACACACACACACACACACACACTCTCTCTCGTCTGATGGATCCGGCATCTCATCCCAAATGCTCTCTCCTCCTCCGAGTGACTCAGGGATAATCCTCTAAAGCTGAAAGGGAAGATGGAAACGAAACAGGAGGAAGTCAAACGGTGGAAGAGCAGAGAGAGGATGCTTCAGAGCAGGAATATAATGATGAGGGAAAAGTTGTGCTTTTTAGAATCGGAGGATGAAACCCTCTTTATTTGTCTCACACAAACCCTACAATAACAACACTGTTGATATATCTTAATACAAGTTCATTTGAGAGCTTAAAAGCTGTTTCTTTTGGCAAGTTAATAATATGAATTCATTCCATTCGTGCTTTACCGAATGCTCAAAGCGCTCAACATACATATACATGTAACAATGAATACAGTGGAGAATGCACACTAGGGTGAAGTAGAACATGTTGATGAAGAGGACAATGCTTTGCAAAGAAACCACAATTACTCTCTAACAGGAAGTACCGCTATAAAGAAGACAACGAGGAAGCGCACCAGGTGAATACATATGTAGTCCCAGGTAGAATATTAAGAACAGCCTTCAGGTTGTATTCGCAGCTCACTGCTCTCTCTGTGTGTTTGCTCTGCAGAACAGAGAGGAGGCATCAACGTGCCGTGAGATACAAGTGAAGGGAAAGCATCCTGTGTTTGAATAAAGTGCAGCAGCTTCACAGCAAGCTCCCGTCTGTCACTGTGCATTACATCAGGCTCACACACACACACACACACACACTCACACACTCACACGCTCACACGCAGGCACACACTCACACGCAGGCACACACTCACACGCAGGCTCACACACACACACACACACACTCACACACTCACACACTCATACGCAGGCACACACACACACACACACACACACTCACACACAGGCACGCACGCACACACACACAACCACACACACACACACACACACACACACACACATACCATGTATACATCACTTCAGGGGACATTACATTGACTTACATGCATTTCCTGGAGACTTATCCTAACCTTAACCTTAACCCTTACCCTTAACCTTAACCTTAACCTTACCCTTACCCTTAACCTTAACCTAACCCTTACCCTAACCCTTAACCTTAACCTTACCCTTACCCTAACCCTTAACCTTAACCTTACCCTTACCCTAACCCTTAACCTTAACCTAACCCTTACCCTAACCCTTAACCTTAACCT
>JAPTMU010000103.1:288895-322085 GCA_028583405.1 Pogonophryne albipinna
CAGCTGTGTGCGTCACTCTTTAGTGTCCCCTGGTCTCCCAGCTGTTTGTGTCACTCTTTAGTGTCCCCTGGTCTCCCAGCTGTGTGCGTCACTCTTTAGTGTCCCCTGGTCTCCCAGCTGTGTGCGTCACTCTTTAGTGTCCCCTGGTCTCCCAGCTGTGTGCGTCACTCTTTAGTGTCCCCTGGTCTCCCAGCTGTGTGCGTCACTATTTAGTGTCCCGCGTCACTCTTTAGTGTACCCTGGTCTCCCAGCTGTGTGCGTCACTCTTTAGTGTCCCCTGGTCTCCAGCTGTGTGCGTCACTCTTTAGTGTCCCCTGGTCTCCAGCTGTGTGCGTCACTCTTTAGTGTCCCCTGGTCTCCAGCTGTGTGCGTCACTCTTTAGTGTCCCCTGGTCTCCAGCTGTGTGCGTCACTCTTTAGTGTCCCCTGGTCTCCGTTGTGTTTGAGCTTCTTCAGCGTTTGGTTTCTTCAGCTTTTAGTAAACGCTGCCATGTCTCCTCAAGTTGCTGGAGAGGTTTCTTCATGTGGAACCTTTGGGTTTTTATATCTGCATCCTTTCTGAAGCTGTTTCTCCTGATGGAAGAGGTTTGGATCGTTGGAGCACGTTTGCACCTGTCTTCAAACAGCCATCTTTAGTCAACATATCATTGGGTAATGCTACAGAGGACACTTGGCCACGACAGCTGGATATTTAACAACCAGTGAATGCTGTTAAAGCTGCTGATCATCTCTGTGCAGGCTTACAGCGTTTCCCTCTGCCAGGCCGGGATGTTTACATTCAACATAATGATTGGACTGAAGCCTCACATCTGCCATCACACACACACACACACACACACACACACACACACACACACACACACACACACACACACACACACACACACACACACACACACACACACACACACACACACACACACACACACACACACACACACACACACACACACACACAGACACAGACACAGACACACATACACACACACACACACACACACACACAGACACAGACACAGACACAGACACACATACACACACACACACACACACACACACACACACACACACACACACACACACACACACACACACACACACACACACACGCACACACACACACACACACACACACACACACACACACACAACACAGACACAGACACAGACACACATACACACACACACACACACACACACACACACACACACACACACACACACACACACACACACACACACACACACACACACACACACACACACACACGCACACTACTCAGTTAGTACACAGCTACTCCTCCTGCCCTCCATTCGTTAGGTCATTATAGGTGAAACAACATTGTGTAGTAAATCAATAGTATTTGTGTATTGATCAACCTACATCGGTCAAACAATATGTAAACACACACACACACACACACACACACACACACACACACACACACACACACACACACACACACACACATCCAGGCACGCACACAATCCAAATGTTATCATAGTTGCAGGTTTTCTATCTCTCTATCTCTCTCACACACACACACACACACACACACACACACACACACACACACACACACACACACACACACACACACACACACACACACACACACACACACACACACACACACACAGCAGATCATCCATGAGAAATACCTGCAGTCCCCCTCTCACCCTCCATCTGCCACACAGAGGCTTAGCATGCATCGTGTTTAACGAGTCATCTCTGCGAGCACGAGTGTGTGTGAGCTGTTTTGTCCTCGGCTGAGCACACACACGCTATGAAGTGAGACAGATGGAAACAGAGAGACAGGGAACATGAATGCAGATGTACAGAGAGAGTTAGTAAGAGAGCCCAGTCTGCTCTGATTGGTCAGCTGGCCGGCTCTGTTGTGATTGGAGTAAATCCACAAGCGACCCTGCAGTCTACAAAGTCATTCAGACTAGCTGCACCTTCACCAGCTTTGAGAACACTTTAAAGATCAATCATTATAAAACATATCATATATATTATTCTGAAATGGACCAATCTGCACAACGACTACTTTCACTGTCTTTCACTATATTTAGATGAGAATACTTTTCTACTTTCACTTGAGGAACATTTTGAATGCAGGACTTTTACTGTAACAGAGTATTCCTACACTCTGGTACTTCTACTTTTACTCAAGTACAAGATCTAAGTACTTCTACTTTTACACAAGAACAATATCTGAGTACTTCTACTTTTACTCAAGAACAAGATCTGAGTACTTCTACTTTTACTCAAGAACAAGATCTGAATACTTCTACTTTTACTCAAGTACAAGATCTGAGTACTTCTACTTTTACTCAAGAACAAGATCTGAATACTTCTACTTTTACTCAAGTACAAGATCTGAATACTTCTACTTTTACTCAAGTACAAGATCTGAATACTTCTACTTTTACTCAAGTACAAGATCTGAATACTTCTACTTTTACTCAAGTACAAGACCTGAGTACTTCTACTTTTACTCAAGAACAAGATCTGAATACTTCTACTTTTACTCAAGTACAAGATCTGAGTACTTCTACTTTTACTCAAGAACAAGATCTGAATACTTCTACTTTTACTCAAGTACAAGATCTGAATACTTCTACTTTTACTCAAGTACAAGATCTGAATACTTCTACTTTTACTCAAGTACAAGATCTGAATACTTCTACTTTTACTCAAGACAACCTGAGTACTTCTACTTTTACTCAAGAACAAGATCTGAATACTTCTACTTTTACTCAAGAACAAGATCTGAGTACTTCTACTTTTACTCAAGAACAAGATCTGAATACTTCTACTTTTACTCAAGTACAAGATCTGAGTACTTCTACTTTTACTCAAGAACAAGATCTGAATACTTCTACTTTTACTCAAGTACAAGATCTGAATACTTCTACTTTTACTCAAGTACAAGATCTGAATACTTCTACTTTTACTCAAGTACAAGATCTGAGTACTTCTACTTTTTCTCAAGTACAAGATCTGAGTACTTCTACTTTTACTCAAGTACAAGATCTGAGTACTTCTACTTTTACTCAAGAACAAGATCTGAGTACTTCTACTTTGACTCAAGAACAAGATCTGAGTACTTCTACTTTTACTCAAGAACAAGATCTGAGTACTTCTACTTTGACTCAAGAACAAGATTTGAGTACTTCTACTTTTACTCAAGTACAAGATCTGAGTACTTCTACTTTTACTCAAGTACAAGATCTGAATACTTCTACTTTTACTCAAGTACAAGATCTGAATACTTCTACTTTTACTCAAGTACAAGACCTGAGTACTTCTACTTTTACTCAAGAACAAGATCTGAATACTTCTACTTTTACTCAAGTACAAGATCTGAGTACTTCTACTTTTACTCAAGAACAAGATCTGAATACTTCTACTTTTACTCAAGTACAAGATCTGAATACTTCTACTTTTACTCAAGTACAAGATCTGAATACTTCTACTTTTACTCAAGTACAAGATCTGAATACTTCTACTTTTACTCAAGTACAAGACCTGAGTACTTCTACTTTTACTCAAGAACAAGATCTGAATACTTCTACTTTTACTCAAGAACAAGATCTGAGTACTTCTACTTTTACTCAAGAACAAGATCTGAATACTTCTACTTTTACTCAAGTACAAGATCTGAGTACTTCTACTTTTACTCAAGAACAAGATCTGAATACTTCTACTTTTACTCAAGTACAAGATCTGAATACTTCTACTTTTACTCAAGTACAAGATCTGAATACTTCTACTTTTACTCAAGTACAAGATCTGAGTACTTCTACTTTTTCTCAAGTACAAGATCTGAGTACTTCTACTTTTACTCAAGTACAAGATCTGAGTACTTCTACTTTTACTCAAGAACAAGATCTGAGTACTTCTACTTTGACTCAAGAACAAGATCTGAGTACTTCTACTTTTACTCAAGAACAAGATCTGAGTACTTCTACTTTGACTCAAGAACAAGATTTGAGTACTTCTACTTTTACTCAAGTACAAGATCTGAGTACTTCTACTTTTACCACAAGATCTGAGTACTTCTACTTTTACTCAAGTACAAGATCAGAGTACTTCTACTTTTACTCAAGTACAATATCTGAGTACTTCTACTTTTACCACAAGATCTGAGTACTTCTACTTTTACTCAAGTACAAGATCAGAGTACTTCTACTTTTACTCAAGTACAAGATCAGAGTACTTCTACTTTTACTCAAGAACAAGATCTGAGTACTTCTACTCACACGACTCAGCAGCTTTTAGGAAGGATAGAACACTGTATTTCCACACAAGGCAATTCAAAGGGCTTTACACCATGACAGACAGACTGCAGTCAGAGAGGGAACGTGTTCATGGCACGAGGATTATTTCTGGATGTTGAAGGGTTAAGAATGCTCGGCCAGTAAAGATTCTGACATTCAAGGAGATAGAGATGGATGAGTGTGTGTGAGTGTGTGTGTGTGACACAGACACAGTCACACAGAGAAGGAGAGAGAGGTAGAGACAGATGACTCCGCGTCCTGATTGGCTGAGAGGACCTCTTGTATCCGAGTGGAAACGAGAGCGAGGAAGAGGAGAAGAGTTTACACGTGCTGCTATGTCACATGACTTTCTCTCTCTCTCTCTCTCTGTGATCTCTCTCTCTCTCTCTCTGTGATCTCTCTCTCTCTCTGTGATCTCTCTCTCTCTGTGCTCTCTCTCTCTCTCTCTCTCTCTCTCTCTCTCTGTGCTCTTCCTCTTATTCTTCTTCCTTTCTGTTCTGCTCTCTTTCTTTGCTCTTCATCTTTCCTCCTCTTCCTCCCATCACATGTAACTCTACCTCTTTTGAAAGGTGTTATTGGTATAATTATAACTGGCTTCACCACCTTAGACTGTTACATCATTGTGGATGAGATAATTACTTTAAAGAGTCCTCTCCTACTGATGTTCAGGTGTATATCAGTATGTAGTGTCTCTACTTTAAAGAGTCCTCTCTGATGTTCAGGTGTATATCAGTATGTAGTGTCTCTACTTTAAAGAGTCCTCTCCTGCTGATGTTCAGGTGTATATCAGTATGTAGTGTCTCTACTTTAAAGAGTCCTCTCCTGCTGATGTTCAGGTGTATATCAGTATGTAGTGTCTCTACTTTAAAGAGTCCTCTCCTGCTGATGTTCAGGTGTATATCAGTATGTAGTGTCTCTACTTTAAAGAGTCCTCTCCTGCTGATGTTCAGGTGTATATCAGTATGTAGTGTCTCTACTTTAAAGAGTCCTCTCCTGCTGATGTTCAGGTGTATATCAGGATGTAGTGTCTCTACTTTAAAGAGTTCTCTCCTGCTGATGTTCAGGTGTATATCAGTATGTAGCGTCTCTACTTTAAAGAGTCCTCTCCTGCTGATGTTCAGGTGTATATCAGTATGTAGTGTCTCTACTTTAAAGAGTCCTCTCCTGCTGATGTTCAGGTGTATATCAGTATGTAGTGTCTCTACTTTAAAGAGTCCTCTCCTGCTGATGTTCAGGTGTATATCAGTATGTAGTGTCTCTACTTTAAAGAGTCCTCTCCTGCTGATGTTCAGGTTTATATCAGTATGTAGTGTCTCTACTTTAAAGAGTCCTCTCCCGCTGATGTTCAGGTGTATATCAGTATGTAGTGTCTCTACTTTAAAGAGTCCTCTCCTGCTGATGTTCAGGTGTATATCAGTATGTAGTGTCTCTACTTTAAAGAGTCCTCTCCTGCTGATGTTCAGGTGTATATCAGTATGTAGTGTCTCTACTTTAAAGAGTCCTCTCCTGCTGATGTTCAGGTGTATATCAGTATGTAGTGTCTCTACTTTAAAGAGTCCTCTCCTGCTGATGTTCAGGTGTATATCAGTATGTAGTGTCTCTACTTTAAAGAGTCCTCTCCTGCTGATGTTCAGGTGTATATCAGTATGTAGTGTCTCTACTTTAAAGAGTCCTCTCCTGCTGATGTTCAGGTGTATATCAGTATGTAGTGTCTCTACTTTAAAGAGTCCTCTCCTGCTGATGTTCAGGTGTATATCAGTATGTAGTGTCTCTACTTTAAAGAGTCCTCTCCTGCTGATGTTCAGGTGTATATCAGTATGTAGTGTCTCTACTTTAAAGAGTCCTCTCCTGCTGATGTTCAGGTGTATATCAGGATGTAGTGTCTCTACTTTAAAGAGTCCTCTCCTGCTGATGTTCAGGTGTATATCAGGTATGTAGCGTCTCTACTTTAAAGAGTCCCTCTCCTGCTGATGTTCAGGTGTATATCAGTATGTAGTGTCTCTACTTTAAAGAGTCCTCTCCTGCTGATGTTCAGGTGTATATCAGTATGTAGTGTCTCTACTTTAAAGAGTCCTCTCCTGCTGATGTTCAGGTGTATATCAGTATGTAGTGTCTCTACTTTAAAGAGTCCTCTCCTGCTGATGTTCAGGTTTATATCAGTATGTAGTGTCTCTACTTTAAAGAGTCCTCTCCTGCTGATGTTCAGGTGTATATCAGTATGTAGTGTCTCTACTTTAAAGAGTCCTCTCCTGCTGATGTTCAGGTGTATATCAGTATGTAGTGTCTCTACTTTAAAGAGTCCTCTCCTGCTGATGTTCAGGGTGTATATCAGTATGTAGTGTCTCTACTTTAAAGAGTCCTCTCCTGCTGATGTTCAGGTGTATATCAGTATGTAGTGTCTCTACTTTAAAGAGTCCTCTCCTGCTGATGTTCAGGTGTATATCAGTATGTAGTGTCTCTACTTTAAAGAGTCCTCTCCTGCTGATGTTCAGGTGTATATCAGTATGTAGTGTCTCTACTTTAAAGAGTCCTCTCCTGCTGATGTTCAGGTGTATATCAGTATGTAGTGTCTCTACTTTAAAGAGTCCTCTCCTGCTGATGTTCAGGTGTATATCAGTATGTAGTGTCTCTACTTTAAAGAGTCCTCTCCTGCTGATGTTCAGGTGTATATCAGTATGTAGTGTCTCTACTTTAAAGAGTCCTCTCCTGCTGATGTTCAGGTGTATATCAGTATGTAGTGTCTCTACTTTAAAGAGTCCTCTCCTGCTGATGTTCAGGTGTATATCAGTATGTAGTGTCTCTACTTTAAAGAGTCCTCTCCTGCTGATGTTCAGGTGTATATCAGTATGTAGTGTCTCTACTTTAAAGAGTCCTCTCCTGCTGATGTTCAGGTGTATATCAGTATGTAGTGTCTCTACTTTAAAGAGTCCTCTCCTGCTGATGTTCAGGTGTATATCAGTATGTAGTGTCTCTACTTTAAAGAGTCCTCTCCTGCTGATGTTCAGGTGTATATCAGTATGTAGTGTCTCTACTTTAAAGAGTCCTCTCCTGCTGATGTTCAGGTGTATATCAGTATGTAGTGTCTCTACTTTAAAGAGTCCTCTCCTGCTGATGTTCAGGTGTATATCAGTATGTAGTGTCTCTACTTTAAAGAGTCCTCTCCTGCTGATGTTCAGGTGTATATCAGTATGTAGTGTCTCTACTTTAAAGAGTCCTCTCCTGCTGATGTTCAGGTGTATATCAGTATGTAGTGTCTCTACTTTAAAGAGTCCTCTCCTGCTGATGTTCAGGTGTATATCAGTATGTAGTGTCTCTACTTTAAAGAGTCCTCTCCTGCTGATGTTCAGGTGTATATCAGTATGTAGTGTCTCTACTTTAAAGAGTCCTCTCCTGCTGATGTTCAGGTGTATATCAGTATGTAGTGTCTCTACTTTAAAGAGTCCTCTCCTGCTGATGTTCAGGTGTATATCAGTATGTAGTGTCTCTACTTTAAAGAGTCCTCTCCTGCTGATGTTCAGGTGTATATCAGTATGTAGTGTCTCTACTTTAAAGAGTCCTCTCCTGCTGATGTTCAGGTGTATATCAGTATGTAGTGTCTCTACTTTAAAGAGTCCTCTCCTGCTGATGTTCAGGTGTATATCAGTATGTAGTGTCTCTACTTTAAAGAGTCCTCTCCTGCTGATGTTCAGGTGTATATCAGTATGTAGTGTCTCTACTTTAAAGAGTCCTCTCCTGCTGATGTTCAGGTGTATATCAGTATGTAGTGTCTCTACTTTAAAGAGTCCTCTCCTGCTGATGTTCAGGTGTATATCAGTATGTAGTGTCTCTACTTTAAAGAGTCCTCTCCTGCTGATGTTCAGGTGTATATCAGTATGTAGTGTCTCTACTTTAAAGAGTCCTCTCCCTTACCGTTATACTCCTTGGTTTACTTTACTGAATTTGACATGTGGACTCAAACCTGCTGAAATATCTGAGTGCACTTTGCAGAATGAGTGGTTCTATTTAAGGTGTTCAGCAGGGCGGGTCCTGTTATGTAGGGTCACTTTGGTTAGAGGTCAGAAGAGTATTTATAAAATGACTAGACGTCCCTCTGCAGAGTGACCTTTGACCCAGAGCCGAGTTCATTCTTAACCTCGTGTAAACAAGACGGGAGGATCGTTAACCACAACGTTTTTAAAGTGGGAACTGGGGAGGACGATGGGACACCATGACGGAGAAAGACCTAAAACCAATGAGCCAAAAAACAAACATTCAGAATGAAAGGAAATGGATTCCACCGGCATTAGAGACCGAGGGAAACAACACCGATGGCATTTTTTAAATTTGTATTGTGACCAAGATATTGTTTTGTTTATTTATCTCCTGTAGTGTGTGCTATAGGTTTTTTGTGCATGTAAATGGTCTGCAAAGGCTAAAATCCCTAAGTTCAGGAACTACATTAACTGATACACCTGAACATCAGCAGGAGAGGACTCTTTAAAGTAGAGACACTACATACTGATATACACCTGAACATCAGCAGGAGAGGACTCTTTAAAGTAGAGACACTACATACTGATATACACCTGAACATCAGCAGGAGAGGACTCTTTAAAGTAGAGACACTACATACTGATATACACCTGAACATCAGCAGGAGAGGACATCTTTAAAGTAGAGACACTACATACTGATATACACCTGAACATCAGCAGGAGAGGACTCTTTAAAGTAGAGACACTACATACTGATATACACCTGAACATCAGCAGGAGAGGACTCTTTAAAGTAGAGACACTACATACTGATATACACCTGAACATCAGCAGGAGAGGACTCTTTAAAGTAGAGACACTACATACTGATATACACCTGAACATCAGCAGGAGAGGACTCTTTAAAGTAGAGACACTACATACTGATATACACCTGAACATCAGCAGGAGAGGACTCTTTAAAGTAGAGACACTACATACTGATATACACCTGAACATCAGCAGGAGAGGACTCTTTAAAGTAGAGACACTACATACTGATATACACCTGAACATCAGCAGGAGAGGACTCTTTAAAAGTAGAGACACTACATACTGATATACACCTGAACATCAGCAGGAGAGGACTCTTTAAAGTAGAGACACTACATACTGATATACACCTGAACATCAGCAGGAGAGGACTCTTTAAAGTAGAGACACTACATACTGATATACACCTGAACATCAGCAGGAGAGGACTCTTTAAAGTAGAGACACTACTACTGATATACACCTGAACTATCAGCAGGAGAGGACTCTTTAAAGTAGAGACACTACATACTGATATACACCTGAACATCAGCAGGAGAGGACTCTTTAAAGTAGAGACACTACACACTGATATACACCTGAACATCAGCAGGAGAGGACTCTTTAAAGTAGAGACACCTACATACTGATATACACCTGAACATCAGCAGGAGAGGACTCTTTAAAGTAGAGACACTACATACTGATATACACCTGAACATCAGCAGGAGAGGACTCTTTAAAGTAGAGACACTACATACTGATATACACCTGAACATCAGCAGGAGAGGACTCTTTAAAGTAGAGACACTACATACTGATATACACCTGAACATCAGCAGGAGAGGACTTCTTTAAAGTAGAGACACTACATACTGATATACACCTGAACATCAGCAGGAGAGGACTCTTTAAAGTAGAGACACTACATACTGAACATGACAATAATACGGCCCCTTTAATAACCAGACTTTTTAAACCCTTCTCTGTTTTGATCAACATGATGTGAAGTATTCCTTTACCCCCCCCCCCTCACCTTGGTGCACGTCGTGTCATTTCTCAAATGGCTGATCCAGCTTCAGGTGGGATTATTGATTACTCAGCTGCATGTCCATACGTTCCCCTCCATCTCTGCTTTCTCTGCAGATTTATATCTATCTGTTTATTTCAGGAAAAGCACAATATAAGATTCATGGCTGTGAATACATAAATGACAAAATACATAAAGGTGTCAGCTCCCAGAGTCCAGCCCATGACTCCAGCTGAGGAGAAGCAGACATGTTTTATGCAGATGATTAACACCGGCTTTAAATAAGAGTGCCGTCTTCACGACAGCATCTTCCCTGCATGGAGAGGTATATCTCACAACCCTTTTTGGCACTTTGATGTCTTAAAAGCACCAATCAGACGAGTTGTTTTTTATTCAATGAGCACTCCATTTAATTTAAAAGAGACTCAATCTTCTACAATCACCGCTCTTCTGTTCAGGAATACACAGGTTTTATTATTCCTACACATTAAACTCAAACGACAGCCTCTTGGTCATGTTTACATCCATATCTTTCTAGACTCATAACAAGAGAATCAAATTAAGGGAAATAAGCAAAACAATGTCGGGCAAAATGGAATTCATCACTTTGATGACATGTATGATTTTGGTCAGTAATTCTTACTATTCTTTCTATATTTGTTGACAGAGTCAGGAGAGCTTTCCCACATGCTGCAACTGCAAAGTGAACCAGGAACACCCCAACAACGACACGCCTTTTTGATATCCTGGCTCCCAAATGTTTGAAGGAGCTTCCCACTGATATCAGGACAGAGGAGAGTCTACATATCTTCCGTCCCAAATTGAAGACCCACCTGTTTCGCTTGTACCTTGGCGAATAACAAGAAGGCACTAAAGAGTTGAACTGATGCAGCAGCACTTGCTATTGTCTTGCTTGTTGGAAGAGAATATTGTGTTTGTTGTCCGTTTGAGTCTTTATGGTTTATTGCACTTATTCTAAGTCGCTTTGGATATAAGCATCAGTGAAATGCTATGTACTGCAATGTAATGTAACTACAATCAACTAGCGCTCAATATCAGCAAGAGGGCCTGCAAAGGGTTTCATGGGAGCCTGCCTGCAGGCGCCAGTCTCAGGACACCTCCACTCTCAGGACAGGAATTGCATGCATGCTAAGAATTACAAAATAAAATCGCCACTATCAGTACAACAGTGGAGGTTTCGAGAAACAACCGTGTTTGCCGGGTGCACCGCGGCGGAGGTGGGGAGGTTCCAGCCGGGAACCTCCACCCCGCTGCGGGACCCGTGGTGGGACCCCCTCGGCCCGGGAAGGAAGAGGCACGCAGAGTGAGCAGCACACCCTCCCGGCCATCAGAGTCGAACCCGCAGTTCGGCGGAACCGACCGCCAGAGCACCGGCACGAGGCCGGGCCGGCGGAGGACCTCCGATGGTGGGTCGCGTTTGCCATTCGATCAGTGAGAGGAGGAGAAAAATGCAACATACATTGTCAAAATCCGTTAATGTATGGATCAGTGGCGGTTCTAGACCAATTTGACTGGGGGGGCCACTGGGTGGCCAGTTATTTTCTGAGGGGGGCCCAATAAATGCAGGACGAAAGAGAGAACTAGACAGTATGAAGTAATTGCGCATAAGAAAACAATGCAATACAGTTATTGGTATTTGTTTCAGTACACTTGTTTATTTCAGATAGATCTTATAGTTATTACTGTTAGCTTCAGCTTAAGTTATCGTGCAATGTTTGCACTCACACCATATTTATATAAAAATAAAGGCAATGAACAGTTAAATCTCTACTTTACATAAGGGTGTCTGCACAATCTCACATTACAGCAACAACATCCTGCTTTGGCAAACCGAGTACCAGAAAATATACATTTAAAAAAAAAAAAAGTCATTGTTAGGGGGGGCCACAGGGGGGTCAGAGGTCAGTGTTAGGGGGGGCACTGGCCCCCCCTAGAACCGCCCCTGGTATGGATGGGCCGTGGGGGGACACCCGAGACCGGGCAGTGTCCCCGGTAGAAGGACCCGGGTGAAATAGCCAAAAAAAGTAAAATTAATCAAACCGGGGAAAGTAGGGGGAAAAGTGAACACAAAGTGTCCGAAAATAGGCCCTCGTGAGGCGGGCAGAGTCCCCTGTCAACTCCCGTACATTCCTCCATGGTGTCATTTGAGCGAGAAATGGCTAAGTCAACTTTAACGAGAACCAGGCTGGGCGGGTCAAAAGGGCTTGACCAAGGCCAACCCAAAGTGCATGGTGAGCGGACTCATCACCTCCATTGTGATTTGAAAACTTCCATCAGACGAGTCCTTCGGGGGGCGGGGACAAAAACGTGTTCGTCAGAATCGTCACTTCCTGTACTGAGAGTGGAGGTGTCCTGAGAGTGCAGCCTACACCGCAACTGTCCTGAGAGTGGAGGTCTGCAGGCAGACCCCTCTCAAGGGTTTTGGGTTTTGCACTGTGTGTCCATACAGATACATGCTTGCCATAGTTGCCTGTTTCTGGCTGTCTATGGAGCACATGGGTTGTTTCCTCTGTCAATGCAATTCTTTGCTCAAATCCTATGGTGATTATGTCTGTAAGTACCATACCATCTATTGTCTGTCCATACTGACCTGCACACTTAAACTGATTATATGCAAAACACTTTGAAACAATGAATGATGCTAAATGTGCTAGCCTGTTGAAATGTTTGTAGCAATATAGCATTTATGCTAACAGCTGTTTAGAGTGTTTGTTTTGTCTTGTGTATTTGTGTTTAGTGTTTAATGTGACAACGTCTCATGACTGTTTGTTTTGTTTTTGTTTGTATTTCAGGTCAGAAACTGACCTGCTGTCTCCTGGGTGTTTATTGCTGACCTTGTTAAACTATCTGCCAAGCCTGCAATCTCTAAATATTCCTGTAAGGGCAGAATAAGACGTTTGTTCCTCCCACTTTCAGATATTTATATATGGAAAACACGTCTTTTTCAAAGCACCCACCCTCAGTTGAAGTCTACGCTCTCCATTTAACTCCATTACATGTACCCTGTATGCAAGGGCTGGTTTGCCTTCACTAACTGTACGGAGGCTCAGTCACTGGTACATTTTCATCTACAAAGCCATGTTAGGGAAACTTCCATCTTATATCTGCTCCCTGATCTCACGGCGAATTGTAAGTGGCTACTGCCTGAGATCGAATGCTGTGGTTTTATTAAATGTGCCAACTGCTAGGACTGTCTTAGGGAAGACAGCTTTTAGATGCGCAGCTCCTCTGTCTTGGAATAGTCTGCAAATTAAATGGAAACTGAACAATCTGGTGCCACTAAATGTTTTTAAATTTTGAAATGAAATGAAAAAATTGTATCCCATCTTATAAGATAAAGAGGCTTGCTTAAAGAGGGGTTCTCTATAAGGTCCTGAGGAATCTGTGGTGACATGAGTTCACATCCCAACAGCTGCTTCTCCTGACGCTTCTAGTAACTGCAGTCGTGACCCATCGGTTTCACATTCTCAGTGAGACGTGGGAAGGAAAAAGACACTCTTACAAATCCAACACACATCCTTCCCGTGTGTCATGAACCTTTTAACGCTAGCTCTCTTGATTAGGCGTTGAAAAAGAGAAACTGGCAAAGGGACAGTAGGACTATTTATATAGAAGAGTTGGTAGACTCTGACAATCAAGGGTGGGGCTGACATACAATGGATGGAAGTAAAGGGCTCTGAAACTAGACAGAGTACAACATAAACCAGAAGTACAGCCAATAGGAGCACGAGTGTTCCTTAGAGATGTCATTATGTTCAGGAAGTAAACAAAGGAGGCGTTTCACACTGGGGAGGGAACACAAGGATTTTAGCCTTTGCAGACCATTTACATGCAATCAAAACCAATGTTGGACACCAATGCCTCTCAGAATATATTCTTTGTGACTCTTAAAGGCTCCATGTCGTGGCCATTTCTACTGATCATATTTCCATTGTTGAGGTCTACTAGAATAGATTTACATTGTTCAATGTTCCAAACACACATTGGTTTCTCACAGCATCTCTGTATAGTCTGTGTATTCACTCTCTGTCCTACACGGCTTGTTGGAGCTCCTGCCCCTCCCCCTCCCTGTGAGCCCACTGTGCCTCTGATTGGTCGGGACGTTGCGAGGCTCGTTGCGAGGCTCGTTGCAAGGCTCGTTGCGAGGCTCGTTGCTGCGAGGAGCAGGACAGGTTTTCCGGGTCGGCGATACAGGAGAACAAGCGAAACTCATCCTGAGCACACAAACACTCACAGCCGAAGTAAAAACAACAAGTATGGCTTGATATTGAGGAAGAAAAAGGTTTCTAACGCTGTGAGAATGGGTCTGCGGAGAGCATTTCTCCACCATCCCAACTCGTCTATTACCAGCGTTCAGGGAGCTCTATGCAAGTCAATGGGACTCCCTGTTAGTTAGCCAAGGGGTCCTGGTGTGGGTCCTGGTGTGGGTCCTGGTCCATTTGGGCCAATCGGTCATTTGTTGTTGATTTGGGTGTTCACGAGCATGACATGGGCCCGTTAACAATAATTAGAAATACATGAATTTCCCACACTGCATGGGTTGCACTTATCAACATTTGGTAAGAATTGTTTTTTCACCTTCAGGACTGTTTCAGGTTTGAGTTATGTCAATTAACTTTGAGAATCTATACACATTTAAGACTAAACAAGGCTGGGAGGCTGTGGTGCAGTGGGTTAGTGCGTTGGTGTTCGGATCAGGGTTCAAACCCCACTGCAGTCAGCATGTCGTTGTGTCCCTGAGACACTTCACCCCAAAGTGCTCCTGTGGGGATTGTCCACAGTACTGAGTATGTTAGTCGCTTTGGATAAAAGCGACTAACAAGTGACATGTGATGTAACTAAACTCCAGAGTTTGAAAATCATTCTTTGCCCTGTAGTTTGGCAACCTGTGGCCTCAAGCAACATTAGTAAAGCTTTGGTTTTGCTTTGACTAAATAAACGTGATAATCATCTCATCAGCTCTTTTTACCTTTAGCTGTGTTTTGCACATCTGTTATTTATGTTTAATATGCTGCTCATCGCCCTCGATGTACCCTGAACATCTGGGTCTCTTCCAATCTTTCAGTGCTGCTACTCTGCTCAGTTTCTATGTCTCTGGAGATGTTTTGGTACAGGCTGTCATCGTGACCTTGTTTGACTGCCAATACAAACTCCATTAACTAAATATGCTATTTCTTGATATACTTGATATGCATACTTGATTTCTCTCTTGTCTTGTCCTTGCGTCTTAGTCGCCTCTACTGAAGATGCAAGGATACAAGTTAGGTAAATGGGAGGGAGTTGGGATGTACCAATGGGCTATAATCCTAATCTACTTTGCACTTTAATACAAAAAGAAAGGCATTATGATTTGTTCAAACCTATATCATCAATTTGCTTGTGAGCCTACGTACATGATCCCACTCCTGACACATCTGCCTGTAATGCTTCCTTCTTTATTGACAAGAAAAGGGAAGCGTATCACAAATTGAAATGAACCTTCATTATGATGAAATAGTCTACCGAACACTACGCCTCTTAATTACACATCAAACCCGTCACACCCTTTATATTTCCACTGATGAATAGATGATGTCAAGTTATTTTAAAGGTGAGCAGAAGTCGTCTTGATTAATCAACAAACATTAGATCATTTTGAAGGGTGATGAGTCATTGGGGCTTATTCACGTCAATCATAGCACGGTAAAATGTTTGTCCAAATAAAGACAACCATATTTTTCCATCCAGTTTTGTTCATTCTTAAGATTTTAAATTATGAGAGCCCGCAATTTGGCCATATCTAGCGAGATAGCTAACATTCGCTAGCTAGCTTGTAAGATGGGTTGCTTATGTAAGCTAGCTAGATAGAGACGGTTAGCAAGCTTGTCAAGGAGATAGGTAACATTCGCTAGCTTGTAAATTAGATAGCTAACATTCGCTAGCTTGTTAAGTAGATCAATAACTTGTGTTAGCTTGTAAACTAGATAGCTTACTTTCGCTACTTTGTTAAGTAGATAACTACAATTTATTTTTTAGTAGATAGCTAACATTCGCTAGCTCGTTAAGTAGATAGCTAATATTCACTAGCTAGTTTGATAGATGGAATAATTGGACAGATCTATGGGATCAGTGTATTGATCCTGTTGAATAATTATAAGCTTATCTCCTCAAATCTAAATCTAAACGTAACATATGACCATCTGGAATTTCACTGATCTGAAAAAAAACCTAGTTTCAGAAATATATTTGCATTTAATTCACTATTTAGCATCCCACCAGGGCTGCAGGTTAAGAAATAGGACTGCTTTTTCCTCTGAGGCAAAGCCGATATGTAGACCCATAAACATGGAAGCTACCTGGACCTCTTTTGGGGGGTCTGAAAAAAGCAATATGTTGATTCTTCCTATGCCTTCTGGCCTCATTTACATGCAGATAACATGTCTCAATCATTGAAAAATGTCAATGTAAATCAAGTGGAAGGTCATGTGGACAATGTGGTCTTTAGGACACACATATGGAGAGCTGTTATCCAGTCAGCTGTTTTTTTAGGTTCCTGAGATTAAGATGTCAATTGCAATGTGAGGGAGGCGTTCATGGTGATCCAAGATCTGCAACCCTGCTCATTGAGGCATAACAAATGTTGGCCTAAAGAGAGTTTTCCACAGTAAATATAGAGACAGGGATGTTTCATCGCTGCCAGTGCATGACAAACCTTTTTTGGTCATTTTTTATGTTTTGAACTTGAATTGAAGGACACTCAAGTGAATAGACTGTAGTAGAGCCTCCAAACTGTATGGGTTATTATTCTTCCCAGTGAAAAAGACTGGCACTTGCAGTGTTTCATAGGTCACTGGTAATGTGCTGGACTAAATATAGTCCTGAATATTGTGTGGTGGAGCATTTTTTTTGCTTCAATATTGATGCAGAATAATGGCTTGAACATAACTCACGGGTCCAAATAATGTCCATAGCATCAACATCTGGAACAACTCTCACTTCAAGTTGACTGGTGCTTTATTATAATGCCATCCAAAACCTGGGTTTTCTTTTAGATCTAAAATGCTTTAAGTTTTGGAAACAATACTTCGGTCCTGGTCCTTCCCAAGCTATATTATTGGTAATGGTAAGTTAACCTATTGGTAATGGTAAGTGAACCTATTGGTAATGGTAAGGTAATCTATTGGTAATGGTAAGTGAACCTATTGGTAATGGTAAGTGAACCTATTGGTAATGGTAAGTGAACCTATTGGTAATGGTAAGTTAACCTATTGGTAATGGTAAGTGCACCTATTGGTAATGGTAAGTGAACCTATTGGTAATGGTAAGTGAACCTATTGGTAATGGTAAGTTAACCTATTGGTAATGGTAAGTGAACCTATTGGTAATGGTAAGTGAACCTATTGGTAATGGTAAGTGAACCTATTGGTAATGGTCAGTTAACCCAGATAAATGATTGGTAAAGTTAAGTATACCCAGGTATTTCATTGGCAATGCTATATACACCCAGCTATATGATTGGTTATGGTGAATGAACCCAGCGAAAATATTGGTAATGGTGAAATCGATGAAGGGTTGGAACAAAAGTTGATCAGATAGCTGATTTTGTTGTGGGAGTTTTGCAGATAGCATGAAAGAACTGGATTTCTCTCTTTATCAGAAATGAACATGCGTCCAGTGAGACGGCGTATAAATGAGGTTATTTAAAAACGCTGCACGTCTGTACATCAGTTTGTCACCTGTGGGTGGAAGTGTGTGAGCCATAGAGGAAGAGATATAGTAATAAAGAAAATGAGCATGATGGTAATGATGAGTTTAAAATGGAAAGAGGTACAGAACAGGGTGAATCAGGTGGAGGTGGTGAAGGAGAGATGAGGAATTAGAGGACAAAGTTGATGAGGGGAAGACGATAAGAAGAGGTGGAAAAAGTGAGGAAGGAGGGACAAGAGGAGGAGTGGAAAAGATGAAATGGGATTAAAATAGGGCAGATGATATTGAAAACAGGAAGGATTTTGACAGGGAAAATGAAAAAGAAAGTAAGGAAATCCAGAGGGAAGTGGGAGGAAGATTAAGTGCAGCAGAAGACTGGAGATACAGATGGAAGTCACACACATGCAAACGTTTCCCCTGGACTTGTAAGGTCACTTCTTGACATGATTTATTCACAAATACACGACTTACCCCGTCCATATGACCTTCAACGCATTACCTATTCCAACCACCACCTTAAATCCAAGTGGATGTCATTTCTGACACTAGGAGTCTCTCTAATAAGGGTTATCATGTTTATGAGATGTATTCAAGTTTAAAACACGTTAAGGTCACACTTAGCCATGTTGGTTTTGGTAATGAAAAGGAGTAATGTCGGCTAATGTTGCCTTAACAATTATAAAACAGATCAAAGTACAGGTCTATAAAATATAAATTATCACACTTTAAAAAACAGTCTGTGAAATCAACAGTAAAGTGCTGAATAATCGGGACATTAGAAAAACCCTGATCAAAAAGAGAATAAATCATTGATTAATTCACAGACATATTTTGTAAACTTCTTAACCAAAGTGAACGGTTAATTTTACCTTGAGAATGTGTTAAATCAATCTAATCCTGGATCCTGAGTCCTGCATCCTGAGTCCTGGATCCTGTGTCCTGGATCCTGCATCCTGAGTCCTGGATCCTGAGTCCTGGATCCTGAGTCCTGCATCCTGAGTCCTGGATCCTGAGTCCTGGATCCTGAGTCCTGGATCCTGAGTCCTGGATCCTGAGTCCTGCATCCTGGGTCCTGAGTCCTGCATCCTGAGTCCTGCATCCTGAGTCCTGCATCCTGAGTCCTGGATCCTGAGTCCTGCATCCTGAGTCCTGGATCCTGAGTCCTGCATCCTGAGTCCTGCATCCTGAGTCCTGGATCCTGAGTCCTGCATCCTGAGTCCTGGATCCTGAGTCCTGCATCCTGAGTCCTGGATCCTGAGTCCTGGATCCTGAGTCCTGGATCCTGAGTCCTGGATCCTGAGTCCTGCATACTGAGTCCTGGATCCTGAGTCCTGGATCCTGAGTCCTGCATCCTGAGTCCTGGATCCTGAGTCCTGGATCCTGAGTCCTGCATCCTGAATCCTGGATCCTGAGTCCTGGATCTGAGTCCTGGACTTCGACTCGTGGCTGAACCTGTCTCTGCGGTCCTGCCTTGGGTCTCGTCATGCTGCTTCCCTGATGGCTTCCTCAGGATTGTAGCTGACATCCTCGTGGATTCATCTTCTTATTACAGACACATGCATTTCCTAACATTCGGTCTATCTGCTGTAAAATGTATTATCTCTTGGATTTACACACGGCATCTATTGCACGTCTGTCCGTCCTGGGAGAGGGATCCCTCCTCTGTTGCTCCCCCTGAGGTTTCTCCCATGTTCCCTGTAAACTGTGGGGTTTCTCTGGAAGTGTTTCCTTGTACGATGTGAGGGTCTAAGGACAGAGGGTCTGAGGACAGAGGGTCTAAGGACAGAGGGTCTGAGGACAGAGGGTCTAAGGACAGAGGGTCTGAGGACAGAGGGTCTGAGGACAGAGGGTCTGAGGACAGAGGGTCTGAGGACAGAAGGTCTAAGGACAGAAGGTCTAAGGACAGAGGGTCTAAGGACAGAGGGTCTAAGGACAGAGGGTCTGAGGACAGAGGGTCTAAGGACAGAGGGTGTCGTATTATCGTATTGATATTCTGTACAAACTGTGAAGTTGTAACATTTGTGATATTGGGCTATATAAATAATGATTGATTGATTTATTGATTGAATTTCACTTTATAATGAACAGATTACTGTAGTTTGAACACACACAAACTGTAACACATAAATCAAAAACAATACCGTTAAATTAACAAGAAGACAATGTTAAAAACAATGTGTGTTGCTAGGCAGATCTTTATTGATACAGAATAAAATGTGATTTTTACAAATTCATGTTATAATTTACAGATAAGAAAAGTAAAAATACAGTAAGATCATGTCTTTTTTGAAATTATTCAGACCTCAATTGTACATTTTTAAACAAATTATAACTTTGGAAATGTAAGTCACATGTTGAAATGTTAAATGTCTATTTACTGATTATTCAATAGATATAAAATCTGTTATTTGTTGTGTGCTAACAAGTAACTAAATGAGTACATGATGTAAACAAAAACACGTTCACACACTGTCTCGTAATGTTTAAGTCTAGCTTCCTTCACACATATTATCTGGTTTGCTTTGTTCACTCCAACAACTGAAACTAAAGTACTCTGTTTACTGCGGCTTCAGTTTAAAAATTAACGGCTGCTAATCTAAAACAAAAGACTTTCACACAAAGTTATAACCGTGACATTTTGGGGCCAAACCAATTAATTTGAAGCCGTGGATAATGGAGTAGAAACGTGCTTTTCATGCAGATAAATTAGAGCTCGCCAACAAAACAGAAAGACAAGAAAAAGTTTGAGCTCGCTAGCCTCAGTGTCTGCAGAACAGTGTGTGTGTGTGTGTGTGTTTATTGACTGACAACCCCCACACACACTGGTGATCAATACACACATGACCCATCTATGAAATAGGTCACGGCGCTGATTGAAAACTACAAACAAGACAGGGCTTCCAATAGTTCACATCAATAGAGGATGTATGGCTGTGTAGCCCGGTGTAAAACCACTGACAGGTTTATGAGATGCTAATGAGGGCAGATTCAGACTCAGAATTAGAAAATCATTAGACTTGTGTACAATGAAATATCGCAGGCCTTCTCTCCGTGCACTTTAAATATAGAAATCTATCAATAAAAGCGGGGAAACTGTACAGTGTATGTTGACCCCCTTTATTTTGTTTATTTGACAGACTACAGATTTTTATCTTTCACTGTTAATATTTATATATTTTATGTTTTTAGTAGTGCTGTTAAAATTATCGCGTTCACGGCGGTAATTAATTTTTTGAATTAAATGCGTTAAAATATTTTAACGCATTTAACGCATGTGCAGAATGGCCCGCCCCATACGTGCCACCAGTGGCAGCGCCAGGGTATGGCTGGGGTAGGCTACACCCATACCAATAAATGGCTTAACCCCACCATGAAAAATGATGTTAAAGTAAGCAAAATAAAGTCCGCCAACTCGCGCGGAGTAAACTGCACAGACAGCAGTTAGTCAGATGATTTCAGAAGCCACTTGTCAGGAAATACCGAAGACCAGAAACGGTTTTGAAAACTTTTGTCACGTAGTGATCGTCTTCTCAATAGAACATCTTTGATAATGTCGGTGTTGTTGCAGGAAGTCCCGACGGAGAATACTTTTGCTGTAGTACAGGGGTGCACATAACTGGTACGCAGGTTATGTGCGTAATCTGAAACTTGTGTCACAAAGCGCATTTGCGTACCGACGTACTTGTGAAGCTTTTCCAGAAGGCGGTTAGATCACCGGACGACAGAGTCGGTCTCCGTGTGCACAGACAGGGCTGCTGTTAACGTCGGTCTGTACAACGGAATTGTGCCAAAACTACGCCAACCGCTGCGGAGGGAGACTCCCCCCCCACCCCTTCACTGGAGAACTGCGCTAAAACAGCTGATCACAACGTTCACACTCTGTGGTCACGAAGTACTCCACTAGCCGCCGCCCCCCCCCCTCTGTCGACTTTCCTGAAGTACTCCCCCGTTGATAGAAATCAACACGTAATGAATTCAGACCCCACGGTTTGATGATTGATAGGTGTGTGGGCTGTCTTTCCTTTTTCGACACGCAGAAAAATGTTATAATAAACATAGATACTGTGTTAAATGGATATATCCGCCTTCTTTCATTTATCTTCCATCCCCACAACAATATACATAAATAAATGGCATATTTTGGACATAGTTCGAATGGTGATTAATCATGATTAATTAATTTTTAAGCTGTGATTAATCTGATTAAAAAATTTAATCGTTTGACAACCCTAGTTTTTAGCTCTGTTTTATTTACTTTTGAGATGTTTATATATTGTGTTTGTTTATTTTCCAGCTTTTTAATGATTTTTTTAACATTGACATGTCGGATGTATGCTGAAAAAAACCTCCCAATTGGGCTCAATAAAAATACGTCTTATCTAATCTTAAAAACACTAATAGTTGTGTAGAGAGAGTACAAACATAGAAGCCACAAAGGTCAAACATGAACAGTTTCTACTGTATTTTAGTAAAAAAAGGGCTTTTCCACATTTTGAATGAACTAGTTAGCTTGTTATATTCCAGCTAGCTTGTAAATAGATTGCTTACTTTAGCTAGCTCACTTATTAGACACTAGCTAACTTTCGCTAACTAAATAGAGTCAAATAGATAGATAGATAGCAAACGTTCGCTAGCTAAATAGAGTCAAATAGATAGATAGATAGCAAACGTTCGCTAGCTAAATAGAGTCAAATAGATAGATAGATAGCAAACGTTCACTAGCTAAAATAGAGTCAAATAGATAGATAGATAGATAGCAAATGTTCGCTAGCTAAATAGTTGAATAGATAGCAAGTTTTATCTAGCTTATAAAGTAGATTGCTAACTTTAGCGAGCTACTTATTAGATAGATAGCTAACTTTCGCTAAATAAATAGTCAAATAGATAGCTACAGTAGATAGCTAACTTTCGCTAACTAAATAGAGTGAAATAGATAGATAGATGGGATTGATAGATAGCTAATGTTCGCTAGCTAATTGAGTCAAATAGATAGAAAAATAGCTATTGTGGTCTAGCTAAATGCTTAGCAAATATTAGCAAGCTTATAAATTAGATAGCTAACTTTCGCTAACTAAATAGTCAAATAGATAGATAGCTAACGTGGCATAGCTAAAGGCAGATTTATAGCAAATATTAGCTAGCTTATAAAGAAGATATCTAACTTAGCTAGCATATTAGATAGATAGCTAATGTTCTAGCTAAATACAGTAGAATAGATTTCTTACAAATGTGGGATCTTGGGCCATGTTCACATCATCCTGCAGCCTCTAACAGAGGATGGATGTGGTTCTGAAAAACATCCCATAGCTGCAGTGTAGCTGAGAATGATCCCAAATGAAGTTCATTGTTTTCAACGCTACTAGTGCTAAACCAGAAGAACTAACCTTTAGTTTGAGAAGTAGAGATACTTGAAATGATACTGATAACACACTTTATTGTGCAGGAGTTTGGTGGATATATTCATTTCCCATGATAGTCTGAATGCTGTTTTGAGGGTGTTGTTCATGCAGAGTGCAGAGGTACGTGCTGCCGTTGTAATTGGAATATAATATGGTTCAAATTGAATTGGACCATTTTCGCTGCAGTTCTGTGTGAGGAAACAACATCCAATGGGAACACAGAGATGAGTGTGTGATGAGGGAGAGAATGAAAACATGAATGAAGTATTTAATGAGACGTGGTTTAGGATTGTGTTAGCAGACAGTGGGAGAGAGGAGCAAATTAACTTTACTCCGTGTTGATGGAGCAAAAAAACAGACATTTTCTTTATAGTTATGTTCCAATTAAAATGCTGCGCAAGTTAAGGCAACTGCTTGAACTCTTGGCAAAACGAAATGGGATTCCGAGCCGTTTCCATCAACTGCTTTTATGTAGATATCTTCAAGAGGATGTGATCAGATTACATAACACAGAAAGCACCAGCAAATATGATACATCTGTGAATTGAAATGAAATGGCTGAAAAATGGATTTTCTTTGCAACCAGTACAAAAGGAGGAACCATATAAACCAGTCCAGAATATTTTGCTTTTTATGTGTGTGAATGGTCACAAACTTATACATCATACTGTGGGTGTTTCTCAATGTCGAGTAAAGCTGCTCCAGAGCCACTATTAAAGCCGCTGAAGGACTGTTCCAATGTCCAGCATACTTGGAATTCTACCGAGCCCGGCGTACTTCGTAGCGAGAAATTTCGAGGCTGCACACGTGTATCCTCCGCGGTCTTACAATCCCCACAATTCTTTGTGCACGGACCAATTTCAAAATCTTTGGCGGAAAATGTAAGGCGGGGCCTCTCATATGACGCACACCTGCACACTTGCTAGCCTGTTCCACTCTTCGTTTTCCAAGGCTATAGAGGTATTCTTGCCTTGCTTCTTAAGGAACTAACTCTGAGGTACATGTGCTACCAAGGAAGCCTCCTCAACATTGAGAAACAACCTGTTTCCCAGCTGTATGTGTGCGTCAGTCTTTAGTGTCCCCTGGTCTACCAGCTGTGTGCGTCACTTTTTAGTGTCCCCTGGTCTCCCCTGGGGTGCTTCTCAATGTCAAGGAAGGATCCTTCATAGCCTCTATTTCAAGGATGCTACGTCATTGAATCCCGTCGAAGGACTGTTCGTTCCAATGTACAGGATCCTTGGAATTCTACCGAGGACTGAATCCTTCGTTGCAGGACATTTCGAGGCTGCTCATGTGTATCCTCTGCGGTCTGCAATTACCCACAATTCTTTGCGCACGGACCAATTTCCCAAATCTTTGGTGGAAAATGGCTGAAACCAGGAAGTACACATTTAAATGTAAGTATGTTCAGTGGCGTAGTACATGTGCACATGACTTGTGTTTAAAGTGTATAGTCCGTGTGAACGCAAACCGAACCTTCTGAGAAATGAAACAATGGAACAAAACTGTCGTCTGGTGCGCACCAGAGAAGTGACTATTAGGTTTTAAGACCCCGCGGACACCCTGACTTGTCTTCAGTCAGTTCTGGACCCTATGACTCTGTTCCACATGTCTTCAGTCAGTTCTGGACCCCATGACTCTGTTCCACAGGTCTTCAGTCAGTTCTGGACCCCATGACTCTGTTCCACAGGTCTTCAGTCAGTTCTGGACCCCATGACTCTGTTCCACATGTCTTCAGTCAGTTCTGTACCCTATGACTCTGTTCCACATGTCTTCAGTCAATTCTGGACCCTATGACTCTATTCCACGTGTCTTCAGTCAGTTATGGACCCTATGACTCTGTTCCACATGTCTTCAGTCAATTCTGGACCCCATGACTCTGTTCCACATGTCTTCAGTCAGTTCTGGACCCTATGACTCTGTTCCACAGGTCTTCAGTCAGTTCTGGACCCTATGACTCTATTCCACGTGTCTTCAGTCAGTTCCAGACCCCATGACTCTATTCCACATGTCTTCAGTCAGTTCTGGACCCTATGACTCTGTTCCACATGTCTTCAGTCAGTTCTGGACCCTATGACTCTGTTCCACAGGTCTTCAGTCAGTTCTGGACCCTATGACTCTGTTCCACATGTCTTCAGTCAGTTCTGGACCCCATGACTCTGTTCCACAGGTCTTCAGTCAGTTCTGGACCCCATGACTCTGTTCCACAGGTCTTCAGTCAGTTCTGGACCCCATGATTCTGTTCCACAGGTCTTCAGTCAGTTCTGGACCCTATGACTCTGTTCCACATGTCTTCAGTCAGTTCTGGACCCTATGACTCTGTTCCACATGTCTTCAGTCAATTCTGGACCCTATGACTCTATTCCACGTGTCTTCAGTCAGTTATGGACCCTATGACTCTGTTCCACATGTCTTCAGTCAGTTCTGGACCCTATGACTCTGTTCCACAGGTCTTCAGTCAGTTCTGGACCCTATGACTCTATTCCACGTGTCTTCAGTCAGTTCCGGACCCCATGACTCTATTCCACATGTCTTCAGTCAGTTCTGGACCCTATGACTCTGTTCCACATGTCTTCAGTCAGTTCTGGACCCTATGACTCTGTTCCACAGGTCTTCAGTCAGTTCTGGACCCTATGACTCTGTTCCACATGTCTTCAGTCAGTTCTGGACCCTATGACTCTGTTCCACAGGTCTTCAGTCAGTTATGGACCCTATGACTCTGTTCCACATGTTTTCAGTCAGTTCTGGACCCTATGACTCTGTTCCACAGGTCTTCAGTCAGTTCTGGACCCTATGACTCTGTTCCACATGTCTTCAGTCAGGTCTGGACCCTATGGCTATGTTCCACATGTCTTCAGTCAGGTCTGGACCCTACGACTCTGTTCCACATGTCTTCAGTCAGTTCTGGACCCTATGACTCTGTTCCACAGGTCTTCAGTCAGTTCTGGACCCTATGACTCTATTCCACATGTCTTCAGTCAGTTCTGGACCCCATGACTCTGTTCCACATGTCTTCAGTCAGTTCTGGACCCTATGACTCTGTTCCACAGGTCTTCAGTCAGTTCTGGACCCTATGACTCTGTTCCACATGTCTTAAGTCAGTTATGGACCCTATGACTCTGTTCCACAGGTCTTCAGTCAGTTCTGGACCCTATGACTCTGTTCCACATGTCTTCAGTCAGTTCTGGACCCTATGACTCTGTTCCACATGTCTTCAGTCAGTTCTGGACCCTATGACTCTGTTCCACATGTCTTCAGTCAGTTCTGGACCCTATGACTCGGACACTAGTCCTACCAAGGCTCATTAGAGGTAAGACTGGTAGGAGAGGAGTGGAGTTATCTTTCTATTTAGGCTGCAAGTCGACAAAGGTGATCAAATGCTGATGCTAATAATGATCCGATTCATTTGATATTGATTGTCTGCCAATACCGAATCCTGATCTGATTCTTCTATTTCCCAGATAATACAGCTGCACCGTGTACACTAGCTCTATTGGTTTTTGCTATTGTAATTCACCATAAGCAATTGTTGACTGTAACGTTTATGCCAACCGACTGTCATTTGTAATGTATTATACTTTAACGGTTCTGGCAACCACAGCAGCCCAAATGTTAATGTAAAAGTTTTCTTTTTACAGTGTACTTATATCTGTACATTTCTTTTCAGTTTGCTTCAAGAAGTGGCTTCAACAGACAGAAGTGCAGGCCAGATTGGGAAAGGCTGGAAGCTACACAACGGGAAACATTATGGACATGAGCAAGGAAAAACCAAAACACTTTCTTTGTTGCCTTTTTCTTATCATGCATAGAGTTACTGTTTTTGTTACCATTTAAATATTGAATTCTATTTATTACTTTTATTTTAAATCAAATGCACCGGTTTTAGATAATATATTTATTTTGATGTGTAGGTTGATTTGCAGGTTGGTTGTTATTTGTATAATTATTGTATTGTTACTGTGTATTTTATTATATTTACTAGCTATTTATTGCTATTTATTAAATTAAAATACTGTTATGAACATTATACAATGTCTTTATTTCAGTAGATACCAGAATACAAGACACAATGAATCTTTTGTGGGGGAAACTTCTGAAGCAATTGGAAACAGGACTCAGAGAGGCACGAGGAGAGCTGGAGCTCTGATGGCAAACACTGACGGTTTACTGACGGAGAATTGACGAGACAGGTGCTGTGTTACGAGTTGACACAGCGGCTGCCAAACCAATTCTGAAGAACTCTTTCTGCAGCTCGAGGTTTTAACTAGTTCAGAGTGTAATAATCAACATTCTTCATCAGCGAGACTAAACAATGATGGACCCTGAATCTAACTAGAGCTCTCGTCCATAGAGAAGAATGCGCGCCAGGGAACCTTCGTCCCTGAACAGCAAACTACCTCATGGCGGCTTGTGCTCCGTCATAGACTGGCAACAACAATGCGCCCAAGCGGCTCCTCCTTAAGAGAGATAGCAGCAATACCCAAGGCCGTAGAACTATGCCACGGGAAAGGAGACAGCAAAGAGAGAAAACGATGACCTGGGTCGAAGGTTGAATACCTAAGCAAATTATTCCCTAACATCTTTGTAATATATTTATGTTCTCTGGTTTAAATAATCATACCAGTATTTAATGTATGCTGGTCACCTGGAATCCTGGTAAGCTTCCAGCATGGTATAGTTAATATTAAACATAAGCTGGTGATAGGTGGATGCTGGTGACCAGCCCAGCATACCAGCATACTATGCTGGTTCAGCTGAACCAGCTGAACCAGCATACTATGCTGGTTTAGCTGAACCAGCTGAACCAGCCATCCTGGCCAGCCTAATATCTACTGGCTGGTCAGGCTGGTCAATTTAGGTTGACCAGCCTGACCAGCTAAATTGGTCTAAGCGGGTTTTTTCAGCTGGGAAGGAAGCGTCCTCGACTTTGAGAAAAAGCCCTGGGGTGTTTCTCAATGTCAAGGAAGGCTGCTCCAGAGCCACTATTTCAAGGACACTACGTAATCGAATCCTGCCAAAGGACTGTTCCAATGTCCAGGCTCCTTGGAATTCTACTGAGGCCGGCGTACATCGTTGCGGGAAATTTCGAGGCTGCACATGTGTATCCTCCACGGTCTTAAAATCCCCACAATGCTTTGCGCACGGACCAATTCCAAATCTTTGGCGGAAATCGCGCTCCATTTAAGGCGGGGCCTCGCATTTAAGGCGGGGCCTCCCATTTAAGGCGGGGCCTCCCATTTTCCCCTTAAACTGTGGGTTTTCTCTGGAAGTTTTTCCTTGTACGATGTGAGGGTCTAAGGACAGAGGGTCTAAGGACAGAGGGTCTAAGGATAGAGGGTCTAAGGACAGAGGGTCTAAGGACAGAGGGTCTAAGGACAGAGGGTTTGAGGACAGAGGGTCTAAGGACAGAGGGTCTAAGGACAGAGGGTCTAAGGATAGAGGGTCTAAGGACAGAGGGTCTAAGGATAGAGGGTCTAAGGATAGAGGGTCTAAGGATAGAGGGTCTAAGGACAGAGGGTCTGAGGACAGAGGGTCTAAGGACAGAGGGTCTGAGGACAGAGGGTCTAAGGACAGAGGGTCTAAGGACAGAGGGTCTAAGGACAGAGGGTCTAAGGACAGAGGGTCTGAGGACAGAGGGTCTAAGGACAGAGGGTCTAAGGACAGAGGGTCTAAGGATAGAGGGTCTAAGGACAGAGGGTCTAAGGACAGAGGGTCTAAGGACAGAGGGTTGTCGTTTTTCTCATACTGATACTCTGAACAATCTGTGCTGTTGTATTTGCTGTAAAGTGTCTCTACTATAGGCTGTTTTTATTTTATGTACAGCACTTTGGCTCCACCAAACATCGTTTATAAATGTGGTATATAAATAAAACTTGATTTGATTTGATTTGATGACTCACACCGGCACACCTGTTAGCCTGTTCCACCATTCTTCGTTTTCCGAGGCTAGGAAGGATTCTTGCCTCGCTTCTGAAGGACCTGACTCGGAAGACATGTCCTACCAAGGAAACGTCCTCAACATTGAGAAACACCCCTGGTCTCCCAGCTGTGTGCGTCGCTCTTTAGTGTCCCCTTGTTTACTGGAGTTGCTGAATGTTTTCTAAATGCTGCATGTGTTGTGAAGTTGCTGGAGATGTGTGTTGAGTTTCAAACAGTTTCAAATGCATTAAATCCTGATGTTTTTATTTTAAAAAGAGATGCAATGAAACACATTTTACAGACATTTACATTGCAGCCATATCAGAAAAACATACATATTGAGACGTGTATGAGCATGGTTCCTCCATGTTGTACTGGTCTAATCTAAATGGTGTGTGCCGTTGTAGCCTGTTAGCACCTGTACACACAGTACTTCCTGTAAACACTGAGATATCTGTTTAACTCCTACCTGCAGATGCTATTCCTGAAACTCTGTGTGCTGGCAGCGGCTTGCAGGCTCTCATGTGGCCTCCTCTGAATCCCTGCTATGATTTATGACATGATAGTCAGAGCCAGCCTCTGTGTTCCAAGTTACTGATACACCCCAGCCTGAGGGTCTCACTGAGGTACACATGTGAAGAGGAACTGTAAATAGCAGGGCCGTATTCACCATATACATTGGGGGGGACACATCCCCCCCAATATTCAGATACACTCAAAATGTCCCCCCCAATAAATAGCATAAAAAAAAAAGTTTTAATTTTTTAATTAAAATAAAATTGCTATTCTATGACTTCTTTATTTTGGTTATTTGTATACTTGAAAATCTATATTTTCTGTTATTGTGAACTTCACCAAAATGATATTTCTTTTCATATGTAAATTGGTTCCTTATTTTGTACCCGGGGTGTATTTCGCTGTTGCACGTCTGAGTCCACCTTCAGTTAGCTTGATACTCCAAGCAGGTCAGTCATGTTTTAATTTGCCCTCCATCAGTTCTGGTATCTTTTCTAGTTAGCCCTAAAGTAATCTATTATTTTTATTTCGTAATGGTAATGTTAATGAACCCTCCGGTTTAGCTTCTTTGTCTAAGTAACTTGTAGTTCTGATGTTAAAACTGAACTTTTCAGGAATAGTAGCTAACTAGCTGTGGGCTAGCTGGTTTCAGTTGTTAGCCAGGGTTTGGCGGGCTAGTGTCAGCTATGTGGAAAATGACGGTGTCGTTTTGGATGTAATCCAATAGATATTTATTCATGTGGATTATTTCTATTTTATTTTGTAATTTGTAGGGTGTGGAAAGATTTAAAACTGTGATGTGTGACATCTATGGAATACCAAAGGTGCCAGAATTAATTAAATAATAAATACTCTACAATTATTATGAAATAGTATTTCATAATCGTCAGAAGCATTTAAAAGATACTCACACGCAGGAGGTTTGCAGTGTGCATCATAGCTTGTGCTGGGTTTAGAACGCTCAGAATTGCTAATAAACATGTTTAATTATCTTATATCCAGCGCGGCTGACCCGTATTCATCACATCAGCAACTGCAGATCGCCGAGGTCAAGCTGTAAGCATGAGCAAGAGGAAGGGTGGCAGTGACATTAGACAGTTTTTTGGGCAGCCTCAGAAAAGAAAAAAAGTAAGTTAAGAGCAGTGAGAAAGTGAGTATTGTTACCAGTCAGATAGCTTGTTTACTGATAATATTTTTCCATGTTCACTCTGGTGTGTTCAGAGTAAAGAGAGAGAGGGAGAGAGAGAATGTGAGCATGGCGACCAGACAGGGAGAGTGTGCGCTGGTGACATGGAGGTAAGTCAGAAAGGAGCTATATTGATGGTTAAGACAGAATAATGACAACATAGCAGTCTAATGTTAATGTACAGACTCCTGTGTCCCCCCATATGTATAATGTGTATCAACAGTCTTTCTAGTCAATAGTTTACTGATATTTCTTCCACAAACCTGTCCGCAAACCTACAAAGCGTTACACCTGTCAGGCTGCAGCCCATATCCATCCCGATGCCCAGTCCTTGTACAGAGTCCAATTCTACAATGCCTTGGACACAGTGAATACTCAATTCATAGAGAGGTTTGAACAAGCTGGATTCCACAAGCTGCAGCAGCTTGAAAATGTGCTGCTACACGGAGACATGGACAAGGTGGTAGAAGAGTATCCTGAATTGAATTCAAGACTACTGCAGGTGCAGCTGGCCATGTTTGGGGCTAATTACACCTATGAAACAAGCTCAGATGTTGCTAGCATTATTCGGGAAATGGTGCCAGAGGTGAGAGGTCTCTTCGGTCAGGTGGAAGCTTTAGTAAGGCTTCTGTTGGTCGTCCCTGCCTCTTCTGCAGAGGCTGAGAGGAGTTTTAGTGCCCTGAGGAGGCTTAAGACATGGCTTAGATCATCGATGAGTCAAACGAGGCTGAATAATGTGGCCATATGTCATGTGCACCAGAAGAAACTGGACAGACTGGACCTTGAAGGAATATGCCAGTCTTTTATCAGTGCCAACGATAAGCGCAAAAAGGCTTTTGGGTCCTTTACTTGAGGGTTGGGCTTTTTGGGCGGGTGTCTGGGAGGAAGTTGGGGGTCTTTTTGATTTTGAATGAGCGGCAAGCAGCTAGTGCGAGTCGTGGCTGTAAAACAAAAGGGCAATAAAGTGTTCCTGTTTCTACTGAAATTGCGTGGCACAGACCTTTCTATGGATTGAAATGCTTTAATGTGATTATGGTTATAGTTGTACTTTATTCATCCCTAATCTCTGCCATTACAAACAACAAAACAAGAAAAGCTAAACTAGATAAAATAGGGCGATGTAATACAATGCACAATTAGACATTATGGTAAAACATTTTAACCAGTTAAGCCCCAAGCCTGTTTTTCAGGTCTCAGGTTTGAAAATGACATTCCCAGAACAATTGACTATATCTTCACTTCTAAAAAGGTTAAATGAATAATCTTTTTTCTCAAAGCAATGATAAACCTGTGAGTTGGATGTAGAAAAAGTCAGAATCAATATAGATGTTTTTAAAGTAAATTCAGATTGAACATAGTAAAAAAATGTAAATGATAGTGTCCGTGCAAAAAATAAACCATTACTTATTGTGAAAACCAGCCTTGAATGATGGGATAGTAGACTAAAAGCTTTAGGAATTCAAACTATAACATATAATAAGTACCCTGTATCAAGATTGATGCAAACAAGTATTTCCAAGGCACACCTTTATATGATCATTATAGTTATACAAAATAAGAGAATAACAGAATAACAGGTATGAAATCATTCCAACTCATACTACAGTTTAAAAAGGGAGTGATTTGTAAAATATGCATAAAGAAAAAAAGTAAATCTGTTCCTGCTTTTAACTTCAACATTTAAAAAAAAATCTTCCCGGGGGAGCATGCCCCCGGACCCCCCTAGAGGAGGTTAGGTCCCCAGCCCGCCCACACCCCCCGTCAAATTGTCCCACCCACATTGAGGATGCTTCCTACACCCATGCCTGAGACACAGTATCGTGACTATTGTTGTGTTTTGCCCCCACGGGCAGGGGCATGGGGTTTAACAGGTTTTAAAGTATCCAATGTGTTAGTGATTTTTTATGTATTTTCCTTTAGAATGGCAGGAAATTAGTATTCAAATTTGTATTGAATTTTTGGTCCCCCCCAATGTTGACTCCATGAATACGGCCCTGGTAAATAGAGCGTATCAGACGTGTCCTCCTCACACACTGACCTATCGGTGACCGAGGCCGTATTAATAACACATCGCGTGATGGGATGGCGTTTGGATCAGCATATCTGTCTGCGTTCACACTTGCAGTGATTAAATGACACACACACACACACACACCTGTTACACATTAAACAACTATGCAGCAGGATGATCCGAGACGCGATTCGCAAACACGTTTTCATTTCCCCAAACACTGCACCGGCTCTTTGTACTATTGAGTGTTAGAGACGGTGTTTTGTTTTACAGGGACTATAAAAGAAAGTGCCAGCCTTTATTAAGAGACGCATATGGGCAACCTCGGTGGAGACACCGTTTTTAAAGGATCCCTAATATTATTGTTGGG
>JAPTMU010000103.1:325585-365676 GCA_028583405.1 Pogonophryne albipinna
GTCCCCTGGTCTCCAGCTGTGTGCGTCACTCTTTAGTGTCCCCTGGTCTCCAGCTGTGTGCGTCACTATTTAGTGTCCCGCGTCACTCTTTAGTGTACCCTGGTCTCCCAGCTGTGTGCGTCACTCTTTAGTGTCCCCTGGTCTCCAGCTGTGTGCGTCACTCTTTAGTGTCCCCTGGTCTCCAGCTGTGTGCGTCACTCTTTAGTGTCCCCTGGTCTCCGTTGTGTTTGAGCTTCTTCAGCGTTTGGTTTCTTCAGCTTTTAGTAAACGCTGCCATGTCTCCTCAAGTTGCTGGAGATGTTTCTTCATGTGGAACCTTTGGGTTTTTATATCTGCATCCTTTCTGAAGCTGTTTCTCCTGATGGAAGAGGTTTGGATCGTTGGAGCACGTTTGCACCTGTCTTCAAACAGCCATCTTTAGTCAACATATCATTGGGTAATGCTACAGAGGACACTTGGCCACGACAGCTGGATATTTAACAACCAGTGAATGCTGTTAAAGCTGCTGATCATCTCTGTGCAGGCTTACAGCGTTTCCCTCTGCCAGGCCGGGATGTTTACATTCAACATAATGATTGGACTGAAGCCTCACATCTGCCATCACACACACACACACACACACACACACACACACACACACACACACACACACACACACACACACACACACACACACACACACACACACACACACACACACACACACACACACACACACACACACACACACACACACACACACACACACACAGACACAGACACACATACACACACACACACACACACACACACAGACACAGACACAGACACAGACACACATACACACACACACACACACACACACACACACACACACACACACACACACACACACACACACACACACACACACACACACACACACACACGCACACACACACACACACACACACACACACACAGACACAGACACAGACACAGACACACATACACACACACACACACACACACACACACACACACACACACACACACACACACACACACACACACACACACACACACACACACACACACACACACGCACACTACTCAGTTAGTACACAGCTACTCCTCCTGCCCTCCATTCGTTAGGTCATTATAGGTGAAACAACATTGTGTAGTAAATCAATAGTATTTGTGTATTGATCAACCTACATCGGTCAAACAATATGTAAACACACACACACACACACACACACACACACACACACACACACACACACACACACACACACACACACACATCCAGGCACGCACACAATCCAAATGTTATCATAGTTGCAGGTTTTCTATCTCTCTATCTCTCTCACACACACACACACACACACACACACACACACACACACACACACACACACACACACACACACACACACACACACACACACACACACACACACACACACACACACAGCAGATCATCCATGAGAAATACCTGCAGTCCCCCTCTCACCCTCCATCTGCCACACAGAGGCTTAGCATGCATCGTGTTTAACGAGTCATCTCTGCGAGCACGAGTGTGTGTGAGCTGTTTTGTCCTCGGCTGAGCACACACACGCTATGAAGTGAGACAGATGGAAACAGAGAGACAGGGAACATGAATGCAGATGTACAGAGAGAGTTAGTAAGAGAGCCCAGTCTGCTCTGATTGGTCAGCTGGCCGGCTCTGTTGTGATTGGAGTAAATCCACAAGCGACCCTGCAGTCTACAAAGTCATTCAGACTAGCTGCACCTTCACCAGCTTTGAGAACACTTTAAAGATCAATCATTATAAAACATATCATATATATTATTCTGAAATGGACCAATCTGCACAACGACTACTTTCACTGTCTTTCACTATATTTAGATGAGAATACTTTTCTACTTTCACTTGAGGAACATTTTGAATGCAGGACTTTTACTGTAACAGAGTATTCCTACACTCTGGTACTTCTACTTTTACTCAAGTACAAGATCTAAGTACTTCTACTTTTACACAAGAACAATATCTGAGTACTTCTACTTTTACTCAAGAACAAGATCTGAGTACTTCTACTTTTACTCAAGAACAAGATCTGAATACTTCTACTTTTACTCAAGTACAAGATCTGAGTACTTCTACTTTTACTCAAGAACAAGATCTGAATACTTCTACTTTTACTCAAGTACAAGATCTGAATACTTCTACTTTTACTCAAGTACAAGATCTGAATACTTCTACTTTTACTCAAGTACAAGATCTGAATACTTCTACTTTTACTCAAGTACAAGACCTGAGTACTTCTACTTTTACTCAAGAACAAGATCTGAATACTTCTACTTTTACTCAAGTACAAGATCTGAGTACTTCTACTTTTACTCAAGAACAAGATCTGAATACTTCTACTTTTACTCAAGTACAAGATCTGAATACTTCTACTTTTACTCAAGTACAAGATCTGAATACTTCTACTTTTACTCAAGTACAAGATCTGAATACTTCTACTTTTACTCAAGACCTGAGTACTTCTACTTTTACTCAAGAACAAGATCTGAATACTTCTACTTTTACTCAAGAACAAGATCTGAGTACTTCTACTTTTACTCAAGAACAAGATCTGAATACTTCTACTTTTACTCAAGTACAAGATCTGAGTACTTCTACTTTTACTCAAGAACAAGATCTGAATACTTCTACTTTTACTCAAGTACAAGATCTGAATACTTCTACTTTTACTCAAGTACAAGATCTGAATACTTCTACTTTTACTCAAGTACAAGATCTGAGTACTTCTACTTTTTCTCAAGTACAAGATCTGAGTACTTCTACTTTTACTCAAGTACAAGATCTGAGTACTTCTACTTTTACTCAAGAACAAGATCTGAGTACTTCTACTTTGACTCAAGAACAAGATCTGAGTACTTCTACTTTTACTCAAGAACAAGATCTGAGTACTTCTACTTTGACTCAAGAACAAGATTTGAGTACTTCTACTTTTACTCAAGTACAAGATCTGAGTACTTCTACTTTTACTCAAGTACAAGATCTGAATACTTCTACTTTTACTCAAGTACAAGATCTGAATACTTCTACTTTTACTCAAGTACAAGACCTGAGTACTTCTACTTTTACTCAAGAACAAGATCTGAATACTTCTACTTTTACTCAAGTACAAGATCTGAGTACTTCTACTTTTACTCAAGAACAAGATCTGAATACTTCTACTTTTACTCAAGTACAAGATCTGAATACTTCTACTTTTACTCAAGTACAAGATCTGAATACTTCTACTTTTACTCAAGTACAAGATCTGAATACTTCTACTTTTACTCAAGTACAAGACCTGAGTACTTCTACTTTTACTCAAGAACAAGATCTGAATACTTCTACTTTTACTCAAGAACAAGATCTGAGTACTTCTACTTTTACTCAAGAACAAGATCTGAATACTTCTACTTTTACTCAAGTACAAGATCTGAGTACTTCTACTTTTACTCAAGAACAAGATCTGAATACTTCTACTTTTACTCAAGTACAAGATCTGAATACTTCTACTTTTACTCAAGTACAAGATCTGAATACTTCTACTTTTACTCAAGTACAAGATCTGAGTACTTCTACTTTTTCTCAAGTACAAGATCTGAGTACTTCTACTTTTACTCAAGTACAAGATCTGAGTACTTCTACTTTTACTCAAGAACAAGATCTGAGTACTTCTACTTTGACTCAAGAACAAGATCTGAGTACTTCTACTTTTACTCAAGAACAAGATCTGAGTACTTCTACTTTGACTCAAGAACAAGATTTGAGTACTTCTACTTTTACTCAAGTACAAGATCTGAGTACTTCTACTTTTACCACAAGATCTGAGTACTTCTACTTTTACTCAAGTACAAGATCAGAGTACTTCTACTTTTACTCAAGTACAATATCTGAGTACTTCTACTTTTACCACAAGATCTGAGTACTTCTACTTTTACTCAAGTACAAGATCAGAGTACTTCTACTTTTACTCAAGTACAAGATCAGAGTACTTCTACTTTTACTCAAGAACAAGATCTGAGTACTTCTACTCACACGACTCAGCAGCTTTTAGGAAGGATAGAACACTGTATTTCCACACAAGGCAATTCAAAGGGCTTTACACCATGACAGACAGACTGCAGTCAGAGAGGGAACGTGTTCATGGCACGAGGATTATTTCTGGATGTTGAAGGGTTAAGAATGCTCGGCCAGTAAAGATTCTGACATTCAAGGAGATAGAGATGGATGAGTGTGTGTGAGTGTGTGTGTGTGACACAGACACAGTCACACAGAGAAGGAGAGAGAGGTAGAGACAGATGACTCCGCGTCCTGATTGGCTGAGAGGACCTCTTGTATCCGAGTGGAAACGAGAGCGAGGAAGAGGAGAAGAGTTTACACGTGCTGCTATGTCACATGACTTTCTCTCTCTCTCTCTCTCTGTGATCTCTCTCTCTCTCTCTCTGTGATCTCTCTCTCTCTCTCTCTGTGATCTCTCTCTCTCTCTGTGCTCTCTCTCTCTCTCTCTCTCTCTCTCTCTCTCTCTCTGTGCTCTTCCTCTTATTCTTCTTCCTTTCTGTTCTGCTCTCTTTCTTTGCTCTTCATCTTTCCTCCTCTTCCTCCCATCACATGTAACTCTACCTCTTTTGAAAGGTGTTATTGGTATAATTATAACTGGCTTCACCACCTTAGACTGTTACATCATTGTGGATGAGATAATTACTTTAAAGAGTCCTCTCCTACTGATGTTCAGGTGTATATCAGTATGTAGTGTCTCTACTTTAAAGAGTCCTCTCTGATGTTCAGGTGTATATCAGTATGTAGTGTCTCTACTTTAAAGAGTCCTCTCCTGCTGATGTTCAGGTGTATATCAGTATGTAGTGTCTCTACTTTAAAGAGTCCTCTCCTGCTGATGTTCAGGTGTATATCAGTATGTAGTGTCTCTACTTTAAAGAGTCCTCTCCTGCTGATGTTCAGGTGTATATCAGTATGTAGTGTCTCTACTTTAAAGAGTCCTCTCCTGCTGATGTTCAGGTGTATATCAGTATGTAGTGTCTCTACTTTAAAGAGTCCTCTCCTGCTGATGTTCAGGTGTATATCAGGATGTAGTGTCTCTACTTTAAAGAGTTCCTCTCCTGCTGATGTTCAGGTGTATATCAGTATGTAGCGTCTCTACTTTAAAGAGTCCTCTCCTGCTGATGTTCAGGTGTATATCAGTATGTAGTGTCTCTACTTTAAAGAGTCCTCTCCTGCTGATGTTCAGGTGTATATCAGTATGTAGTGTCTCTACTTTAAAGAGTCCTCTCCTGCTGATGTTCAGGTGTATATCAGTATGTAGTGTCTCTACTTTAAAGAGTCCTCTCCTGCTGATGTTCAGGTTTATATCAGTATGTAGTGTCTCTACTTTAAAGAGTCCTCTCCCGCTGATGTTCAGGTGTATATCAGTATGTAGTGTCTCTACTTTAAAGAGTCCTCTCCTGCTGATGTTCAGGTGTATATCAGTATGTAGTGTCTCTACTTTAAAGAGTCCTCTCCTGCTGATGTTCAGGTGTATATCAGTATGTAGTGTCTCTACTTTAAAGAGTCCTCTCCTGCTGATGTTCAGGTGTATATCAGTATGTAGTGTCTCTACTTTAAAGAGTCCTCTCCTGCTGATGTTCAGGTGTATATCAGTATGTAGTGTCTCTACTTTAAAGAGTCCTCTCCTGCTGATGTTCAGGTGTATATCAGTATGTAGTGTCTCTACTTTAAAGAGTCCTCTCCTGCTGATGTTCAGGTGTATATCAGTATGTAGTGTCTCTACTTTAAAGAGTCCTCTCCTGCTGATGTTCAGGTGTATATCAGTATGTAGTGTCTCTACTTTAAAGAGTCCTCTCCTGCTGATGTTCAGGTGTATATCAGTATGTAGTGTCTCTACTTTAAAGAGTCCTCTCCTGCTGATGTTCAGGTGTATATCAGGATGTAGTGTCTCTACTTTAAAGAGTCCTCTCCTGCTGATGTTCAGGTGTATATCAGTATGTAGCGTCTCTACTTTAAAGAGTCCTCTCCTGCTGATGTTCAGGTGTATATCAGTATGTAGTGTCTCTACTTTAAAGAGTCCTCTCCTGCTGATGTTCAGGTGTATATCAGTATGTAGTGTCTCTACTTTAAAGAGTCCTCTCCTGCTGATGTTCAGGTGTATATCAGTATGTAGTGTCTCTACTTTAAAGAGTCCTCTCCTGCTGATGTTCAGGTGTATATCAGTATGTAGTGTCTCTACTTTAAAGAGTCCTCTCCTGCTGATGTTCAGGTGTATATCAGTATGTAGTGTCTCTACTTTAAAGAGTCCTCTCCTGCTGATGTTCAGGTGTATATCAGTATGTAGTGTCTCTACTTTAAAGAGTCCTCTCCTGCTGATGTTCAGGTGTATATCAGTATGTAGTGTCTCTACTTTAAAGAGTCCTCTCCTGCTGATGTTCAGGTGTATATCAGTATGTAGTGTCTCTACTTTAAAGAGTCCTCTCCTGCTGATGTTCAGGTGTATATCAGTATGTAGTGTCTCTACTTTAAAGAGTCCTCTCCTGCTGATGTTCAGGTGTATATCAGTATGTAGTGTCTCTACTTTAAAGAGTCCTCTCCTGCTGATGTTCAGGTGTATATCAGTATGTAGTGTCTCTACTTTAAAGAGTCCTCTCCTGCTGATGTTCAGGTGTATATCAGTATGTAGTGTCTCTACTTTAAAGAGTCCTCTCCTGCTGATGTTCAGGTGTATATCAGTATGTAGTGTCTCTACTTTAAAGAGTCCTCTCCTGCTGATGTTCAGGTGTATATCAGTATGTAGTGTCTCTACTTTAAAGAGTCCTCTCCTGCTGATGTTCAGGTGTATATCAGTATGTAGTGTCCTCTACTTTAAAGAGTCCTCTCCTGCTGATGTTCAGGTGTATATCAGTATGTAGTGTCTCTACTTTAAAGAGTCCTCTCCTGCTGATGTTCAGGTGTATATCAGTATGTAGTGTCTCTACTTTAAAGAGTCCTCTCCTGCTGATGTTCAGGTGTATATCAGTATGTAGTGTCTCTACTTTAAAGAGTCCTCTCCTGCTGATGTTCAGGTGTATATCAGTATGTAGTGTCTCTACTTTAAAGAGTCCTCTCCTGCTGATGTTCAGGTGTATATCAGTATGTAGTGTCTCTACTTTAAAGAGTCCTCTCCTGCTGATGTTCAGGTGTATATCAGTATGTAGTGTCTCTACTTTAAAGAGTCCTCTCCTGCTGATGTTCAGGTGTATATCAGTATGTAGTGTCTCTACTTTAAAGAGTCCTCTCCTGCTGATGTTCAGGTGTATATCAGTATGTAGTGTCTCTACTTTAAAGAGTCCTCTCCTGCTGATGTTCAGGTGTATATCAGTATGTAGTGTCTCTACTTTAAAGAGTCCTCTCCTGCTGATGTTCAGGTGTATATCAGTATGTAGTGTCTCTACTTTAAAGAGTCCTCTCCTGCTGATGTTCAGGTGTATATCAGTATGTAGTGTCTCTACTTTAAAGAGTCCTCTCCTGCTGATGTTCAGGTGTATATCAGTATGTAGTGTCTCTACTTTAAAGAGTCCTCTCCTGCTGATGTTCAGGTGTATATCAGTATGTAGTGTCTCTACTTTAAAGAGTCCTCTCCTGCTGATGTTCAGGTGTATATCAGTATGTAGTGTCTCTACTTTAAAGAGTCCTCTCCTGCTGATGTTCAGGTGTATATCAGTATGTAGTGTCTCTACTTTAAAGAGTCCTCTCCTGCTGATGTTCAGGTGTATATCAGTATGTAGTGTCTCTACTTTAAAGAGTCCTCTCCTGCTGATGTTCAGGTGTATATCAGTATGTAGTGTCTCTACTTTAAAGAGTCCTCTCCTGCTGATGTTCAGGTGTATATCAGTATGTAGTGTCTCTACTTTAAAGAGTCCTCTCCTGCTGATGTTCAGGTGTATATCAGTATGTAGTGTCTCTACTTTAAAGAGTCCTCTCCTGCTGATGTTCAGGTGTATATCAGTATGTAGTGTCTCTACTTTAAAGAGTCCTCTCCTGCTGATGTTCAGGTGTATATCAGTATGTAGTGTCTCTACTTTAAAGAGTCCTCTCCTGCTGATGTTCAGGTGTATATCAGTATGTAGTGTCTCTACTTTAAAGAGTCCTCTCCTGCTGATGTTCAGGTGTATATCAGTATGTAGTGTCTCTACTTTAAAGAGTCCTCTCCCTTACCGTTATACTCCTTGGTTTACTTTACTGAATTTGACATGTGGACTCAAACCTGCTGAAATATCTGAGTGCACTTTGCAGAATGAGTGGTTCTATTTAAGGTGTTCAGCAGGGCGGGTCCTGTTATGTAGGGTCACTTTGGTTAGAGGTCAGAAGAGTATTTATAAAATGACTAGACGTCCCTCTGCAGAGTGACCTTTGACCCAGAGCCGAGTTCATTCTTAACCTCGTGTAAAACAAGACGGGAGGATCGTTAACCACAACGTTTTTAAAGTGGGAACTGGGGAGGACGATGGGACACCATGACGGAGAAAGACCTAAAACCAATGAGCCAAAAAACAAACATTCAGAATGAAAGGAAATGGATTCCACCGGCATTAGAGACCGAGGGAAACAACACCGATGGCATTTTTTAAATTTGTATTGTGACCAAGATATTGTTTTGTTTATTTATCTCCTGTAGTGTGTGCTATAGGTTTTTTGTGCATGTAAATGGTCTGCAAAGGCTAAAATCCCTAAGTTCAGGAACTACATTAACTGATACACCTGAACATCAGCAGGAGAGGACTCTTTAAAGTAGAGACACTACATACTGATATACACCTGAACATCAGCAGGAGAGGACTCTTTAAAGTAGAGACACTACATACTGATATACACCTGAACATCAGCAGGAGAGGACTCTTTAAAGTAGAGACACTACATACTGATATACACCTGAACATCAGCAGGAGAGGACTCTTTAAAGTAGAGACACTACATACTGATATACACCTGAACATCAGCAGGAGAGGACTCTTTAAAGTAGAGACACTACATACTGATATACACCTGAACATCAGCAGGAGAGGACTCTTTAAAATAGAGACACTACATACTGATATACACCTGAACATCAGCAGGAGAGGACTCTTTAAAGTAGAGACACTACATACTGATATACACCTGAACATCAGCAGGAGAGGACTCTTTAAAGTAGAGACACTACATACTGATATACACCTGAACATCAGCAGGAGAGGACTCTTTAAAGTAGAGACACTACATACTGATATACACCTGAATATCAGCAGGAGAGGACTCTTTAAAGTAGAGACACTACATACTGATATACACCTGAACATCAGCAGGAGAGGACTCTTTAAAGTAGAGACACTACACACTGATATACACCTGAACATCAGCAGGAGAGGACTCTTTAAAGTAGAGACACTACATACTGATATACACCTGAACATCAGCAGGAGAGGACTCTTTAAAGTAGAGACACTACATACTGATATACACCTGAACATCAGCAGGAGAGGACTCTTTAAAGTAGAGACAATACATACTGATATACACCTGAACATCAGCAGGAGAGGACTCTTTAAAGTAGAGACACTACATATTGATATACACCTGAACATCAGCAGGAGAGGACTCTTTAAAGTAGAGACACTACATACTGATATACACCTGAACATCAGCAGGAGAGGACTCTTTAAAGTAGAGACACTACATACTGATATATACCTGAATATCAGCAGGAGAGGACTCTTTAAAGTAGAGACACTACATACTGATATACACCTGAACATCAGCAGGAGAGGACTCTTTAAAGTAGAGACACTACATACTGATATACACCTGAACATCAGCAGGAGAGGACTCTTTAAAGTAGAGACACTACATACTGAACATGACAATAATACGGCCCCTTTAATAACCAGACTTTTTAAACCCTTCTCTGTTTTGATCAACATGATGTGAAGTATTCCTTTACCCCCCCTCACCTTGGTGCACGTCGTGTCATTTCTCAAATGGCTGATCCAGCTTCAGGTGGGATTATTGATTACTCAGCTGCATGTCCATACGTTCCCCTCCATCTCTGCTTTCTCTGCAGATTTATATCTATCTGTTTATTTCAGGAAAAGCACAATATAAGATTCATGGCTGTGAATACATAAATGACAAAATACATAAAGGTGTCAGCTCCCAGAGTCCAGCCCATGACTCCAGCTGAGGAGAAGCAGACATGTTTTATGCAGATGATTAACACCGGCTTTAAATAAGAGTGCCGTCTTCACAACAGCATCTTCCCTGCATGGAGAGGTATATCTCACAACCCTTTTTGGCACTTTGATGTCTTAAAAGCACCAATCAGACGAGTTGTTTTTTATTCAATGAGCACTCCATTTAATTTAAAAGAGACTCAATCTTCTACAATCACCGCTCTTCTGTTCAGGAATACACAGGTTTTATTATTCCTACACATTAAACTCAAACGACAGCCTCTTGGTCATGTTTACATCCATATCTTTCTACACTCATAACAAGAGAATCAAATTAAGGAAAATAAGCAAAACAATGTCGGGCAAAATGGAATTCATCACTTTGATGACATGTATGATTTTGGTCAGTAATTCTTACTATTCTTTCTATATTTGTTGACAGAGTCAGGAGAGCTTTCCCACATGCTGCAACTGCAAAGTGAACCAGGAACACCCCAACAACGACACGCCTTTTTGATATCCTGGCTCCCAAATGTTTGAAGGAGCTTCCCACTGATATCAGGACAGAGGAGAGTCTACATATCTTCCGTCCCAAATTGAAGACCCACCTGTTTCGCTTGTACCTTGGCGAATAACAAGAAGGCACTAAAGAGTTGAACTGATGCAGCAGCACTTGCTATTGTCTTGCTTGTTGGAAGAGAATATTGTGTTTGTTGTCCGTTTGAGTCTTTATGGTTTATTGCACTTATTCTAAGTCGCTTTGGATATAAGCATCAGTGAAATGCTATGTACTGCAATGTAATGTAACTACAATCAACTAGCGCTCAATATCAGCAAGAGGGCCTGCAAAGGGTTTCATGGGAGCCTGCCTGCAGGCGCCAGTCTCAGGACACCTCCACTCTCAGGACAGGAATTGCATGCATGCTAAGAATTACAAAATAAAATCGCCACTATCAGTACAACAGTGGAGGTTTCGAGAAACAACCGTGTTTGCCGGGTGCACCGCGGCGGAGGTGGGGAGGTTCCAGCCGGGAACCTCCACCCCGCTGCGGGACCCGTGGTGGGACCCCCTCGGCCCGGGAAGGAAGAGGCACGCAGAGTGAGCAGCACACCCTCCCGGCCATCAGAGTCGAACCCGCAGTTCGGCGGAACCGACCGCTAGAGCACCGGCACGAGGCCGGGCCGGCGGAGGCCCTCCGATGGTGGGTCGCGTTTGCCATTCGATCAGTGAGAGGAGGAGAAAAATGCAACATACATTGTCAAAATCCGTTAATGTATGGATCAGTGGCGGTTCTAGACCAATTTGACTGGGGGGGCCACTGGGGGGCCAGTTATTTTCTGAGGGGGGCCAGTTATTTTCTGAGGGGGGCCCAATAAATGCAGGACGAAAGAGAGAACTAGACAGTATGAAGTAATTGCGCATAAGAAAACAATGCAATACAGTTATTGGTATTTGTTTCAGTACACTTATTTATTTCAGATAGATCTTATAGTTATTACTGTTAGCTTCAGCTTAAGTTATAGTGCAATGTTTGCACTCACACCATATTTATATAAAAATAAAGGCAATGAACAGTTAAATCTCTACTTTACATAAGGGTGTCTGCACAATCTCACACTACAGCAACAACATCCTGCTTTGGCAAACCGAGTACCAGAAAATATACATTTAAAAAAAAAAAAAGTCATTGTTAGGGGGGCCACAGGGGGGTCAGAGGTCAGTGTTAGGGGGGCACTGGCCCCCCCTAGAACCGCCCCTGGTATGGATGGGCCGTGGGGGGACACCCGAGACCGGGCAGTGTCCCCGGTAGAAGGACCCGGGTGAAATAGCCAAAAAAAGTAAAATTAATCAAACCGGGGAAAGTAGGGGGAAAAGTGAACACAAAGTGTCCGAAAATAGGCCCTCGTGAGGCGGGCAGAGTCCCCTGTCAACTCCCGTTACATTCCTCCATGGTGTCATTTGAGCGAGAAATGGCTAAGTCAACTTTAACGAGAACCAGGCTGGGCGGGTCAAAAGGGCTTGACCAAGGCCAACCCAAAGTGCATGGTGAGCGGACTCATCACCTCCATTGTGATTTGAAAACTTCCATCAGACGAGTCCTTCGGGGGGCGGGGACAAAAACGTGTTCGTCAGAATCGTCACTTCCTGTACTGAGAGTGGAGGTGTCCTGAGAGTGCAGCCTACACCGCAACTGTCCTGAGAGTGGAGGTCTGCAGGCAGACCCCTCTCAAGGGTTTTGGGTTTTGCACTGTGTGTCCATACAGATACATGCTTGCCATAGTTGCCTGTTTCTGGCTGTCTATGGAGCACATGGGTTGTTTCCTCTGTCAATGCAATTCTTTGCTCAAATCCTATGGTGATTATGTCTGTAAGTACCATACCATCTATTGTCTGTCCATACTGACCTGCACACTTAAACTGATTATATGCAAAACACTTTGAAACAATGAATGATGCTGAATGTGCTAGCCTGTTGAAATGTTTGTAGCAATATAGCATTTATGCTAACAGCTGTTTAGAGTGTTTGTTTTGTCTTGTGTATTTGTGTTTAGTGTTTAATGTGACAACGTCTCATGACTGTTTGTTTTGTTTTTGTTTGTATTTCAGGTCAGAAACTGACCTGCTGTCTCCTGGGTGTTTATTGCTGACCTTGTTAAACTATCTGCCAAGCCTGCAATCTCTAAATATTCCTGTAAGGGCAGAATAAGACGTTTGTTCCTCCCACTTTCAGATATTTATATATGGAAAACACGTCTTTTTCAAAGCACCCACCCTCAGTTGAAGTCTACGCTCTCCATTTAACTCCATTACATGTACCCTGTATGCAAGGGCTGGTTTGCTTTCACTAACCGTACGGAGGCTCAGTCACTGGTACATTTTTATATACAAAGCCATGTTAGGGAAACTTCCATCCTACATCTGCTCCCTGATCTCACGGCGAATTGTAAGTGGCTACTGCCTGAGATCGAATGCTGTGGTTTTATTAAATGTGCCAACTGCTAGGACTGTCTTAGGGAAGACAGCTTTTAGATGCGCAGCTCCTCTGTCTTGGAATAGTCTGCAAATTAAATGGAAACTGAACAATCTGGTGCCACTAAATGTCTTTAAAGCTCGGTTGGATGCTAGTCAATCGGAAGCTATTTGTACCTGTTCATGTGGATAATTATGTAAATGATGCTGTATGATGTCCTTTTGTTGTTCTATTTATGTTTGTATGTTTCATGTGGAACTACTTGAGCAGGTCTCCCTTGAAAAAGAGATCAATGATCTCAATGGGATTTATCTGTATAAATAAAGGTTTGAAATGAAATGAAAAAATGGTATCCCATCTTATAAGATAAAGAGGCTTACTTAAAGAGGGGTTCTCTATAAGGTGTTGAAACTTTAAGGTCCTGAGGAATCTGTGGTGACATGAGTTCACATCCCAACAGCTGCTTCTCCTGACGCTTCTAGTAACTGCAGTCGTGACCCATCGGTTTCACATTCTCAGTGAGACGTGGGAAGGAAAAAGACACTCTTACAAATCCAACACACATCCTTCCCGTGTGTCATGAACCTTTTAACGCTAGCTCTCTTGATTAGGCGTTGAAAAAGAGGGACTGGCAAAGGGACAGTAGGACTATTTATATAGAAGAGTTGGTAGACTCTGACAATCAAGGGTGGGGCTGACATACAATGGATGGAAGTAAAGGGCTCTGAAACTAGACAGAGTACAACATAAACCAGGAAGTACAGCCAATAGGAGCACGAGTGTTCCTTAGAGATGTCATTATGTTCAGGAAGTAAACAAAGGAGGCGTTTCACACTGGGGAGGGAACACAAGGATTTTAGCCTTTGCAGACCATTTACATGCATCAAAACCAATGTTGGACACCAATGCCTCTCAGAATATATTCTTTGTGACTCTTAAAGGCTCCATGTCGTGGCCATTTCTACTGATCATATTTCCATTGTTGAGGTCTACTAGAATAGATTTACATTGTTCAATGTTCCAAACACACATTGGTTTCTCACAGCATCTCTGTATAGTCTGTGTATTCACTCTCTGCTCTCTGTCCTACACGGCTTGTTGGAGCTCCTGCCCCTCCCCCTCCCTGTGAGCCCACTGTGCTCTGATTGGTCGGGACGTTGCGAGGCTCGTTGCGAGGCTCGTTGCAAGGCTCGTTGCGAGGCTCGTTGCTGCTGCGAGGAGCAGACAGGTTTCCGGGTCGGCGATACAGGAGAACAAGCGAAACTCATCCTGAGCACACAAACACTCACAGCCGAAGTAAAAACAACAAGTATGGCTTGATATTGAGGAAGAAAAAGGTTTCTAACGCTGTGAGAATGGGTCTGCGGAGAGCATTTCTCCACCATCCCAACTCGTCTATTACCAGCGTTCAGGGAGCTCTATGCAAGTCAATGGGACTCCCTGTTAGTTAGCCAAGGGGTCCTGGTGTGGGTCCTGGTGTGGGTCCTGGTCCATTTGGGCCAATCCGGTCATTTGTTGTTGATTTGGGTGTTCACGAGCATGACATGGGCCCGTTAACAATAATTAGAAATACATGATTTCCCACACTGCATGGGTTGCACTTATCAACATTTGGTAAGAATTGTTTTTCACCTTCAGGACTGTTTCAGGTTTGAGTTATGTCAATTAACTTTGAGAATCTATACACATTTTAAGACTAAACAAGGCTGGGAGGCTGTGGTGCAGTGGGTTAGTGCATTGGTGTTCGGATCAGGGTTCAAACCCCACTGCAGTCAGCATGTCGTTGTGTCCCTGAGACACTTCACCCCAAAGTGCTCCTGTGGGGATTGTCCACAGTACTGAGTATGTTAGTCGCTTTGGATAAAAGCGACTAACAAGTGACATGTGATGTAACTAAACTCCAGAGTTTGAAAATCATTCTTTGCCCTGTAGTTTGGCAACCTGTGGCCTCAAGCAACATTAGTAAAGCTTTGGTTTTGCTTTGACTAAATAAACGTGATAATCATCTCATCAGCTCTTTTTACCTTTAGCTGTGTTTTGCACATCTGTTATTTATGTTTAATATGCTGCTCATCGCCCTCGATGTACCCTGAACATCTGGGTCTCTTCCAATCTTTCAGTGCTGCTACTCTGCTCAGTTTCTATGTCTCTGGAGATGTTTTGGTACAGGCTGTCATCGTGACCTTGTTTGACTGCCAATACAAACTCCATTAACTAAATATGCTATTTCTTGATATACTTGATATGCATACTTGATTTCTCTCTTGTCTTGTCCTTGCGTCTTAGTCGCCTCTACTGAAGATGCAAGGATACAAGTTAGGTAAATGGGAGGGAGTTGGGATGTACCAATGGGCTATAATCCTAATCTACTTTGCACTTTAATACAAAAAGAAAGGCATTATGATTTGTTCAAACCTATATCATCAATTTGCTTGTGAGCCTACGTACATGATCCCACTCCTGACACATCTGCCTGTAATGCTTCCTTCTTTATTGACAAGAAAAGGGAAGCGTATCACAAATTGAAATGAACCTTCATTATGATGAAATAGTCTACCGAACACTACGCCTCTTAATTACACATCAAACCCGTCACACCCTTTATATTTCCACTGATGAATAGATGATGTCAAGTTATTTTAAAGGTGAGCAGAAGTCGTCTTGATTAATCAACAAACATTAGATCATTTTGAAGGGTGATGAGTCATTGGGGCTTATTCACGTCAATCATAGCACGGTAAAATGTTTGTCCAAATAAAGACAACCATATTTTTCCATCCAGTTTTGTTCATTCTTAAGATTTTAAATTATGAGAGCCCGCAATTTGGCCATATCTAGCGAGATAGCTAACATTCGCTAGCTAGCTTGTAAGATGGGTTGCTTATGTAAGCTAGCTAGATAGAGACGGTTAGCAAGCTTGTCAAGGAGATAGGTAACATTCGCTAGCTTGTAAATTAGATAGCTAACATTCGCTAGCTTGTTAAGTAGATCAATAACTTGTGTTAGCTTGTAAACTAGATAGCTTACTTTCGCTACTTTGTTAAGTAGATAACTACAATTTATTTTTTAGTAGATAGCTAACATTCGCTAGCTCGTTAAGTAGATAGCTAATATTCACTAGCTAGTTTGATAGATGGAATAATTGGACAGATCTATGGGATCAGTGTATTGATCCTGTTGAATAATTATAAGCTTATCTCCTCAAATCTAAATCTAAACGTAACATATGACCATCTGGAATTTCACTGATCTGAAAAAAAACCTAGTTTCAGAAATATATTTGCATTTAATTCACTATTTAGCATCCCACCAGGGCTGCAGGTTAAGAAATAGGACTGCTTTTTCCTCTGAGGCAAAGCCGATATGTAGACCCATAAACATGGAAGCTACCTGGACCTCTTTTGGGGGGTCTGAAAAAAGCAATATGTTGATTCTTCCTATGCCTTCTGGCCTCATTTACATGCAGATAACATGTCTCAATCATTGAAAAATGTCAATGTAAATCAAGTGGAAGGTCATGTGGACAATGTGGTCTTTAGGACACACATATGGAGAGCTGTTATCCAGTCAGCTGTTTTTTTAGGTTCCTGAGATTAAGATGTCAATTGCAATGTGAGGGAGGCGTTCATGGTGATCCAAGATCTGCAACCCTGCTCATTGAGGCATAACAAATGTTGGCCTAAAGAGAGTTTTCCACAGTAAATATAGAGACAGGGATGTTTCATCGCTGCCAGTGCATGACAAACCTTTTTTGGTCATTTTTTATGTTTTGAACTTGAATTGAAGGACACTCAAGTGAATAGACTGTAGTAGAGCCTCCAAACTGTATGGGTTATTATTCTTCCCAGTGAAAAAGACTGGCACTTGCAGTGTTTCATAGGTCACTGGTAATGTGCTGGACTAAATATAGTCCTGAATATTGTGTGGTGGAGCATTTTTTTTGCTTCAATATTGATGCAGAATAATGGCTTGAACATAACTCACGGGTCCAAATAATGTCCATAGCATCAACATCTGGAACAACTCTCACTTCAAGTTGACTGGTGCTTTATTATAATGCCATCCAAAACCTGGGTTTTCTTTTAGATCTAAAATGCTTTAAGTTTTGGAAACAATACTTCGGTCCTGGTCCTTCCCAAGCTATATTATTGGTAATGGTAAGTGAACCTATTGGTAATGGTAAGTGAACCTATTGGTAATGGTCAGTTAACCCAGATAAATGATTGGTAAAGTTAAGTATACCCAGGTATTTCATTGGCAATGCTATATACACCCAGCTATATGATTGGTTATGGTGAATGAACCCAGCGAAAATATTGGTAATGGTGAAATCGATGAAGGGTTGGAACAAAAGTTGATCAGATAGCTGATTTTGTTGTGGGAGTTTTGCAGATAGCATGAAAGAACTGGATTTCTCTCTTTATCAGAAATGAACATGCGTCCAGTGAGACGGCGTATAAATGAGGTTATTTAAAAACGCTGCACGTCTGTACATCAGTTTGTCACCTGTGGGTGGAAGTGTGTGAGCCATAGAGGAAGAGATATAGTAATAAAGAAAATGAGCATGATGGTAATGATGAGTTTAAAATGGAAAGAGGTACAGAACAGGGTGAATCAGGTGGAGGTGGTGAAGGAGAGATGAGGAATTAGAGGACAAAGTTGATGAGGGGAAGACGATAAGAAGAGGTGGAAAAAGTGAGGAAGGAGGGACAAGAGGAGGAGTGGAAAAGATGAAATGGGATTAAAATAGGGCAGATGATATTGAAAACAGGAAGGATTTTGACAGGGAAAATGAAAAAGAAAGTAAGGAAATCCAGAGGGAAGTGGGAGGAAGATTAAGTGCAGCAGAAGACTGGAGATACAGATGGAAGTCACACACATGCAAACGTTTCCCCTGGACTTGTAAGGTCACTTCTTGACATGATTTATTCACAAATACACGACTTACCCCGTCCATATGACCTTCAACGCATTACCTATTCCAACCACCACCTTAAATCCAAGTGGATGTCATTTCTGACACTAGGAGTCTCTCTAATAAGGGTTATCATGTTTATGAGATGTATTCAAGTTTAAAACACGTTAAGGTCACACTTAGCCATGTTGGTTTTTGGTAATGAAAAGGAGTAATGTCGGCTAATGTTGCCTTAACAATTATAAAACAGATCAAAGTACAGGTCTATAAAATATAAATTATCACACTTTAAAAAACAGTCTGTGAAATCAACAGTAAAGTGCTGAATAATCGGGACATTAGAAAAACCCTGATCAAAAAGAGAATAAATCATTGATTAATTCACAGACATATTTTGTAAACTTCTTAACCAAAGTGAACGGTTAATTTTACCTTGAGAATGTGTTAAATCAATCTAATCCTGGATCCTGAGTCCTGCATCCTGAGTCCTGGATCCTGTGTCCTGGATCCTGCATCCTGAGTCCTGGATCCTGAGTCCTGGATCCTGAGTCCTGCATCCTGAGTCCTGGATCCTGAGTCCTGGATCCTGAGTCCTGGATCCTGAGTCCTGGATCCTGAGTCCTGCATCCTGGGTCCTGAGTCCTGCATCCTGAGTCCTGCATCCTGAGTCCTGCATCCTGAGTCCTGGATCCTGAGTCCTGCATCCTGAGTCCTGGATCCTGAGTCCTGCATCCTGAGTCCTGCATCCTGAGTCCTGGATCCTGAGTCCTGCATCCTGAGTCCTGGATCCTGAGTCCTGCATCCTGAGTCCTGGATCCTGAGTCCTGGATCCTGAGTCCTGGATCCTGAGTCCTGGATCCTGAGTCCTGCATACTGAGTCCTGGATCCTGAGTCCTGGATCCTGAGTCCTGCATCCTGAGTCCTGGATCCTGAGTCCTGGATCCTGAGTCCTGCATCCTGAATCCTGGATCCTGAGTCCTGGATCTGAGTCCTGGACTTCGAGTCGTGGCTGAACCTGTCTCTGCGGTCCTGCCTTGGGTCTCGTCATGCTGCTTCCCTGATGGCTTCCTCAGGATTGTAGCTGACATCCTCGTGGATTCATCTTCTTATTACAGACACATGCATTTCCTAACATTCGGTCTATCTGCTGTAAAATGTATTATCTCTTGGATTTACACACGGCATCTATTGCACGTCTGTCCGTCCTGGGAGAGGGATCCCTCCTCTGTTGCTCCCCCTGAGGTTTCTCCCATGTTCCCTGTAAACTGTGGGGTTTCTCTGGAAGTGTTTCCTTGTACGATGTGAGGGTCTAAGGACAGAGGGTCTGAGGACAGAGGGTCTAAGGACAGAGGGTCTGAGGACAGAGGGTCTAAGGACAGAGGGTCTAAGGACAGAGGGTCTGAGGACAGAGGGTCTGAGGACAGAGGGTCTGAGGACAGAAGGTCTAAGGACAGAAGGTCTAAGGACAGAGGGTCTAAGGACAGAGGGTCTAAGGACAGAGGGTCTGAGGACAGAGGGTCTAAGGACAGAGGGTGTCGTATTATCGTATTGATATTCTGTACAAACTGTGAAGTTGTAACATTTGTGATATTGGGCTATATAAATAATGATTGATTGATTGATTGAATTTCACTTTATAATGAACAGATTACTGTAGTTTGAACACACACAAACTGTAACACATAAATCAAAAACAATACCGTTAAATTAACAAGAAGACAATGTTAAAAACAATGTGTGTTGCTAGGCAGATCTTTATTGATACAGAAATAAAATGTGATTTTTACAAATTCATGTTATAATTTACAGATAAGAAAAGTAAAAATACAGTAAGATCATGTCTTTTTGAAATTATTCAGACCTCAATTGTACATTTTTAAACAAATTATAACTTTGGAAATGTAAGTCACATGTTGAAATGTTAAATGTCTATTTACTGATTATTCAATAGATATAAAATCTGTTATTTGTTGTGTGCTAACAAGTAACTAAATGAGTACATGATGTAAACAAAAACACGTTCACACACTGTCTCGTAATGTTTAAGTCTAGCTTCCTTCACACATATTATCTGGTTTGCTTTGTTCACTCCAACAACTGAAACTAAAGTACTCTGTTTACTGCGGCTTCAGTTTAAAAATTAACGGCTGCTAATCTAAAACAAAAGACTTTCACACAAAGTTATAACCGTGACATTTTGGGGCCAAAACCAATTAATTTGAGCCGTGGATAATGGAGTAGAAACGTGCTTTTCATGCAGATAAATTAGAGCTCGCCAACAAAACAGAAAGACAAGAAAAAGTTTGAGCTCGCTAGCCTCAGTGTCTGCAGAACAGTGTGTGTGTGTGTGTGTGTGTGTTTATTGACTGACAACCCCCACACACACTGGTGATCAATACACACATGACCCATCTATGAAATAGGTCACGGCGCTGATTGAAAACTACAAACAAGACAGGGCTTCCAATAGTTCACATCAATAGAGGATGTATGGCTGTGTAGCCCGGTGTAAAACCCACTGACAGGTTTATGAGATGCTAATGAGGCAGATTCAGACTCAGAATTAGAAAATCATTAGACTTGTGTACAATGAAATATCGCAGGCCTTCTCTCCGTGCACTTTAAATATAGAAATCTATCAATAAAAGCGGGGAAAACTGTACAGTGTATGTTGACCCCCTTTATTTTGTTTATTTGACAGACTACAGATTTTTATCTTTCACTGTTAATATTTATATATTTTATGTTTTTAGTAGTGCTGTTAAAATTATCGCGTTCACGGCGGTAATTAATTTTTTGAATTAAATGCGTTAAAATATTTAACGCATTTAACGCATGTGCAGAATGGCCCGCCCCATACGTGCCACCAGTGGCAGCGCCAGGGTATGGCTGGGGTAGGCTACACCCATACCAATAAATGGCTTAACCCCACCATGAAAAATGATGTTAAAGTAAGCAAAATAAAGTCCGCCAACTCGCGCGGAGTAAACTGCACAGACAGCAGTTAGTCAGATTGATTTCAGAAGCCACTTGTCAGGAAATACCGAAGACCAGAAACGGTTTTGAAAACTTTTGTCACGTAGTGATCGTCTTCTCAATAGAACATCTTTGATAATGTCGGTGTTGTTGCAGGAAGTCCCGACGGAGAATACTTTTGCTGTAGTACAGGGGTGCACATAACTGGTACGCAGGTTATGTGCGTAATCTGAAACTTGTGTCACAAAGCGCATTTGCGTACCGACGTACTTGTGAAGCTTTTCCAGAAGGCGGTTAGATCACCGGACGACAGAGTCGGTCTCCGTGTGCACAGACAGGGCTGCTGTTAACGTCGGTCTGTACAACGGAATTGTGCCAAAACTACGCCAACCGGCTGCGGAGGGAGACTCCCCCCCCACCCCTTCACTGGAGAACTGCGCTAAAACAGCTGATCACAACGTTCACACTCTGTGGTCACGAAGTACTCCACTAGCCGCCGCCCCCCCCCCTCTGTCGACTTTCCTGAAGTACTCCCCCGTTGATAGAAATCAACACGTAATGAATTCAGACCCCACGGTTTGATGATTGATAGGTGTGTGGGCTGTCTTTCCTTTTTCGACACGCAGAAAAATGTTATAATAAACATAGATACTGTGTTAAATGGATATATCCGCCTTCTTTCATTTATCTTTCCATCCCCACAACAATATACATAAATAAATGGCATATTTTGGACATAGTTCGAATGGTGATTAATCATGATTAATTAATTTTTAAGCTGTGATTAATCTGATTAAAAAATTTAATCGTTTGACAACCCTAGTTTTTAGCTCTGTTTTATTTACTTTTGAGATGTTTATATATTGTGTTTGTTTATTTTCCAGCTTTTTAATGATTTTTTTAACATTGACATGTCGGATGTATGCTGAAAAAAAACCTCCCAAATTGGGCTCAATAAAATACGTCTTATCTAATCTTAAAAACACTAATAGTTGTGTAGAGAGAGTACAAACATAGAAGCCACAAAGGTCAAACATGAACAGTTTCTACTGTATTTTAGTAAAAAAGGGCTTTTCCACATTTTGAATGAACTAGTTAGCTTGTTATATTCCAGCTAGCTTGTAAATAGATTGCTTACTTTAGCTAGCTCACTTATTAGACACTAGCTAACTTTCGCTAACTAAATAGAGTCAAATAGATAGATAGATAGCAAACGTTCGCTAGCTAAATAGAGTCAAATAGATAGATAGATAGCAAACGTTCGCTAGCTAAATAGAGTCAAATAGATAGATAGATAGCAAACGTTCACTAGCTAAATAGAGTCAAATAGATAGATAGATAGATAGCAAATGTTCGCTAGCTAAATAGTTGAATAGATAGCAAGTTTTATCTAGCTTATAAAGTAGATTGCTAACTTTAGCGAGCTAACTTATTAGATAGATAGCTAACTTTCGCTAAATAAATAGTCAAATAGATAGCTACAGTAGATAGCTAACTTTCGCTAACTAAATAGAGTGAAATAGATAGATAGATGGATTGATAGATAGCTAATGTTCGCTAGCTAATTGAGTCAAATAGATAGAAAAATAGCTATTGTGGTCTAGCTAAATGCTTAGCAAATATTAGCAAGCTTATAAATTAGATAGCTAACTTTCGCTAACTAAATAGTCAAATAGATAGATAGCTAACGTGGCATAGCTAAAGGCAGATTTATAGCAAATATTAGCTAGCTTATAAAGAAGATATCTAACTTAGCTAGCATATTAGATAGATAGCTAATGTTCTAGCTAAATACAGTAGAATAGATTTCTTACAAATGTGGGATCTTGGGCCATGTTCACATCATCCTGCAGCCTCTAACAGAGGATGGATGTGGTTCTGAAAAACATCCCATAGCTGCAGTGTAGCTGAGAATGATCCCAAATGAAGTTCATTGTTTTCAACGCTACTAGTGCTAAACCAGAAGAACTAACACCTTTAGTTTGAGAAGTAGAGATACTTGAAATGATACTGATAACACACTTTATTGTGCAGGAGTTTGGTGGATATATTAATTTCCCATGATAGTCTGAATGCTGTTTTGAGGGTGTTCTTCATGCAGAGTGCAGAGTTACGTTGTAATTGGAATATAATATGGTTCAAATTGAATTGGACCATTTTCCCTGCAGTTCTGTGTGAGGAAACAACATCCAATGGGAACACAGAGATGAGTGTGTGATGAGGGAGAGAATGAAAACATGAATGAAGTATTTAATGAGACGTGGTTTAGGATTGTGTTAGCAGACAGTGGGAGAGAGGAGCAAATTAACTTTACTCCGTGTTGATGGAGCAAAAAACAGACATTTTCTTTATAGTTATGTTCCAATTAAAATGCTGCGCAAGTTTAAGGCAACTGCTTGAACTCTTGGCAAAACGAAATGGGATTCCGAGCCGTTTCCATCAACTGCTTTTATGTAGATATCTTCAAGAGGATGTGATCAGATTACATAACACAGAAAGCACCAGCAAATATGATACATCTGTGAATTGAAATGAAATGGCTGAAAAATGGATTTTCTTTGCAACCAGTACAAAAAGGAGGAACCATATAAACCAGTCCAGAATATTTTGCTTTTTATGTGTGTGAATGGTCACAAACTTATACATCATACTGTGGGTGTTTCTCAATGTCGAGTAAAGCTGCTCCAGAGCCACTATTTAAAGCCGCTGAAGGACTGTTCCAATGTCCAGCATACTTGGAATTCTACCGAGCCCGGCGTACTTCGTAGCGAGAAATTTCGAGGCTGCACACGTGTATCCTCCGCGGTCTTACAATCCCCACAATTCTTTGTGCACGGACCAATTTCCAAAATCTTTGGCGGAAAATGTAAGGCGGGGCCTCTCATATGACGCACACCTGCACACTTGCTAGCCTGTTCCACTCTTCGTTTTCCAAGGCTATAGAGGTATTCTTGCCTTGCTTCTTAAGGAACTAACTCTGAGGTACATGTGCTACCAAGGAAGCCTCCTCAACATTGAGAAACAACCTGTTTCCCAGCTGTATGTGTGCGTCAGTCTTTAGTGTCCCCTGGTCTACCAGCTGTGTGCGTCACTTTTTAGTGTCCCCTGGTCTCCCCTGGGGTGCTTCTCAATGTCAAGGAAGGATCCTTCATAGCCTCTATTTCAAGGATGCTACGTCATTGAATCCCGTCGAAGGACTGTTCGTTCCAATGTACAGGATCCTTGGAATTCTACCGAGGACTGAATCCTTCGTTGCAGGACATTTCGAGGCTGCTCATGTGTATCCTCTGCGGTCTGCAATTACCCACAATTCTTTGCGCACGGACCAATTTCCCAAATCTTTGGTGGAAAATGGCTGAAACCAGGAAGTACACATTTAAATGTAAGTATGTTCAGTGGCGTAGTACATGTGCACATGACTTGTGTTTAAAGTGTATAGTCCGTGTGAACGCAAACCGAACCTTCTGAGAAATGAAACAATGGAACAAACTGTCGTCTGGTGCGCACCAGAGAAGTGACTATTAGGTTTTAAGACCCCGCGGACACCCTGACTTGTCTTCAGTCAGTTCTGGACCCTATGACTCTGTTCCACATGTCTTCAGTCAGTTCTGGACCCCATGACTCTGTTCCACAGGTCTTCAGTCAGTTCTGGACCCCATGACTCTGTTCCACAGGTCTTCAGTCAGTTCTGGACCCCATGACTCTGTTCCACATGTCTTCAGTCAGTTCTGTACCCTATGACTCTGTTCCACATGTCTTCAGTCAATTCTGGACCCTATGACTCTATTCCACGTGTCTTCAGTCAGTTATGGACCCTATGACTCTGTTCCACATGTCTTCAGTCAATTCTGGACCCCATGACTCTGTTCCACATGTCTTCAGTCAGTTCTGGACCCTATGACTCTGTTCCACAGGTCTTCAGTCAGTTCTGGACCCTATGACTCTATTCCACGTGTCTTCAGTCAGTTCCGGACCCCATGACTCTATTCCACATGTCTTCAGTCAGTTCTGGACCCTATGACTCTGTTCCACATGTCTTCAGTCAGTTCTGGACCCTATGACTCTGTTCCACAGGTCTTCAGTCAGTTCTGGACCCTATGACTCTGTTCCACATGTCTTCAGTCAGTTCTGGACCCCATGACTCTGTTCCACAGGTCTTCAGTCAGTTCTGGACCCCATGACTCTGTTCCACAGGTCTTCAGTCAGTTCTGGACCCCATGATTCTGTTCCACAGGTCTTCAGTCAGTTCTGGACCCTATGACTCTGTTCCACATGTCTTCAGTCAGTTCTGGACCCTATGACTCTGTTCCACATGTCTTCAGTCAATTCTGGACCCTATGACTCTATTCCACGTGTCTTCAGTCAGTTATGGACCCTATGACTCTGTTCCACATGTCTTCAGTCAATTCTGGACCCCATGACTCTGTTCCACATGTCTTCAGTCAGTTCTGGACCCTATGACTCTGTTCCACAGGTCTTCAGTCAGTTCTGGACCCTATGACTCTATTCCACGTGTCTTCAGTCAGTTCCGGACCCCATGACTCTATTCCACATGTCTTCAGTCAGTTCTGGACCCTATGACTCTGTTCCACATGTCTTCAGTCAGTTCTGGACCCTATGACTCTGTTCCACAGGTCTTCAGTCAGTTCTGGACCCTATGACTCTGTTCCACATGTCTTCAGTCAGTTCTGGACCCCATGACTCTGTTCCACAGGTCTTCAGTCAGTTCTGGACCCCATGACTCTGTTCCACAGGTCTTCAGTCAGTTCTGGACCCCATGATTCTGTTCCACAGGTCTTCAGTCAGTTCTGGACCCTATGACTCTGTTCCACATGTCTTCAGTCAGTTCTGGACCCTATGACTCTATTCCACGTGTCTTCAGTCAGTTATGGACCCTATGACTCTGTTCCACATGTCTTCAGTCAATTCTGGACCCCATGACTCTGTTCCACATGTCTTCAGTCAGTTCTGGACCCTATGACTCTGTTCCACAGGTCTTCAGTCAGTTCTGGACCCTATGACTCTATTCCACGTGTCTTCAGTCAGTTCCGGACCCCATGACTCTATTCCACATGTCTTCAGTCAGTTCTGGACCCTATGACTCTGTTCCACATGTCTTCAGTCAGTTCTGGACCCTATGACTCTGTTCCACAGGTCTTCAGTCAGTTCTGGACCCTATGACTCTGTTCCACATGTCTTCAGTCAGTTCTGGACCCTATGACTCTGTTCCACAGGTCTTCAGTCAGTTATGGACCCTATGACTCTGTTCCACATGTTTTCAGTCAGTTCTGGACCCTATGACTCTGTTCCACAGGTCTTCAGTCAGTTCTGGACCCTATGACTCTGTTCCACATGTCTTCAGTCAGGTCTGGACCCTATGGCTATGTTCCACATGTCTTCAGTCAGGTCTGGACCCTACGACTCTGTTCCACATGTCTTCAGTCAGTTCTGGACCCTATGACTCTGTTCCACAGGTCTTCAGTCAGTTCTGGACCCTATGACTCTATTCCACATGTCTTCAGTCAGTTCTGGACCCCATGACTCTGTTCCACATGTCTTCAGTCAGTTCTGGACCCTATGACTCTGTTCCACAGGTCTTCAGTCAGTTCTGGACCCTATGACTCTGTTCCACATGTCTTAAGTCAGTTATGGACCCTATGACTCTGTTCCACAGGTCTTCAGTCAGTTCTGGACCCTATGACTCTGTTCCACATGTCTTCAGTCAGTTCTGGACCCTATGACTCTGTTCCACATGTCTTCAGTCAGTTCTGGACCCTATGACTCTGTTCCACATGTCTTCAGTCAGTTCTGGACCCTATGACTCGGACACTAGTCCTACCAAGGCTCATTAGAGGTAAGACTGGTAGGAGAGGAGTGGAGTTATCTTTCTATTTAGGCTGCAAGTCGACAAAGGTGATCAGATGCTGATGCTAATAATGATCCGATTCATTTGATATTGATTGTCTGCCAATACCGAATCCTGATCTGATTCTTCTATTTCCCAGATAATACAGCTGCACCGTGTACACTAGCTCTATTGGTTTTTGCTATTGTAATTCACCATAAGCAATTGTTGACTGTAACGTTTATGCCAACCGACTGTCATTTGTAATGTATTATACTTTAACGGTTCTGGCAACCACAGCAGCCCAAATGTTAATGTAAAAGTTTTCTTTTTACAGTGTACTTATATCTGTACATTTCTTTTCAGTTTGCTTCAAGAAGTGGCTTCAACAGACAGAAGTGCAGGCCAGATTGGGAAAGGCTGGAAGCTACACAACGGGAAACATTATGGACATGAGCAAGGAAAAACCAAAACACTTTCTTTGTTGCCTTTTTCTTATCATGCATAGAGTTACTGTTTTTGTTACCATTTAAATATTGAATTCTATTTATTACTTTTATTTTAAATCAAATGCACCGGTTTTAGATAATATATTTATTTTGATGTGTAGGTTGATTTGCAGGTTGGTTGTTATTTGTATAATTATTGTATTGTTACTGTGTATTTTATTATATTTACTAGCTATTTATTGCTATTTATTAAATTAAAATACTGTTATGAACATTATACAATGTCTTTATTTCAGTAGATACCAGAATACAAGACACAATGAATCTTTTGTGGGGGAAACTTCTGAAGCAATTGGAAACAGGACTCAGAGAGGCACGAGGAGAGCTGGAGCTCTGATGGCAAACACTGACGGTTTACTGACGGAGAATTGACGAGACAGGTGCTGTGTTACGAGTTGACACAGCGGCTGCCAAACCAATTCTGAAGAACTCTTTCTGCAGCTCGAGGTTTTAACTAGTTCAGAGTGTAATAATCAACATTCTTCATCAGCGAGACTAAACAATGATGGACCCTGAATCTAACTAGAGCTCTCGTCCATAGAGAAGAATGCGCGCCAGGGAACCTTCGTCCCTGAACAGCAAACTACCTCATGGCGGCTTGTGCTCCGTCATAGACTGGCAACAACAATGCGCCCAAGCGGCTCCTCCTTAAGAGAGATAGCAGCAATACCCAAGGCCGTAGAACTATGCCACGGGAAAGGAGACAGCAAAGAGAGAAAACGATGACCTGGGTCGAAGGTTGAATACCTAAGCAAATTATTCCCTAACATCTTTGTAATATATTTATGTTCTCTGGTTTAAATAATCATACCAGTATTTAATGTATGCTGGTCACCTGGAATCCTGGTAAGCTTCCAGCATGGTATAGTTAATATTAAACATAAGCTGGTGATAGGTGGATGCTGGTGACCAGCCCAGCATACCAGCATACTATGCTGGTTCAGCTGAACCAGCTGAACCAGCATACTATGCTGGTTTAGCTGAACCAGCTGAACCAGCCATCCTGGCCAGCCTAATATCTACTGGCTGGTCAGGCTGGTCAATTTAGGTTGACCAGCCTGACCAGCTAAATTGGTCTAAGCGGGTTTTTTCAGCTGGGAAGGAAGCGTCCTCGACTTTGAGAAAAAGCCCTGGGGTGTTTCTCAATGTCAAGGAAGGCTGCTCCAGAGCCACTATTTCAAGGACACTACGTAATCGAATCCTGCCAAAGGACTGTTCCAATGTCCAGGCTCCTTGGAATTCTACTGAGGCCGGCGTACATCGTTGCGGGAAATTTCGAGGCTGCACATGTGTATCCTCCACGGTCTTAAAATCCCCACAATGCTTTGCGCACGGACCAATTTCCAAATCTTTGGCGGAAATCGCGCTCCATTTAAGGCGGGGCCTCGCATTTAAGGCGGGGCCTCCCATTTAAGGCGGGGCCTCCCATTTTCCCCTTAAACTGTGGGTTTTCTCTGGAAGTTTTTCCTTGTACGATGTGAGGGTCTAAGGACAGAGGGTCTAAGGACAGAGGGTCTAAGGATAGAGGGTCTAAGGACAGAGGGTCTAAGGACAGAGGGTCTAAGGACAGAGGGTTTGAGGACAGAGGGTCTAAGGACAGAGGGTCTAAGGACAGAGGGTCTAAGGATAGAGGGTCTAAGGACAGAGGGTCTAAGGATAGAGGGTCTAAGGATAGAGGGTCTAAGGATAGAGGGTCTAAGGACAGAGGGTCTGAGGACAGAGGGTCTAAGGACAGAGGGTCTGAGGACAGAGGGTCTAAGGACAGAGGGTCTAAGGACAGAGGGTCTAAGGACAGAGGGTCTAAGGACAGAGGGTCTGAGGACAGAGGGTCTAAGGACAGAGGGTCTAAGGACAGAGGGTCTAAGGATAGAGGGTCTAAGGACAGAGGGTCTAAGGACAGAGGGTCTAAGGACAGAGGGTGTCGTTTTTCTCATACTGATACTCTGAACAATCTGTGTTGTTGTATTTGCTGTAAAGTGTCTCTACTATAGGCTGTTTTTATTTTATGTACAGCACTTTGGCTCCACCAAACATCGTTTATAAATGTGGTATATAAATAAAACTTGATTTGATTTGATTTGATGACTCACACCGGCACACCTGTTAGCCTGTTCCACCATTCTTCGTTTTCCGAGGCTAGGAAGGATTCTTGCCTCGCTTCTGAAGGACCTGACTCGGAAGACATGTCCTACCAAGGAAACGTCCTCAACATTGAGAAACACCCCTGGTCTCCCAGCTGTGTGCGTCGCTCTTTAGTGTCCCCTTGTTTCCTGGAGTTGCAGAATGTTTTCTAAATGCTGCATGTGTTGTGAAGTTGCTGGAGATGTGTGTTGAGTTTCAAACAGTTTCAAATGCATTAAATCCTGATGTTTTTATTTTAAAAAGAGATGCAATGAAACACATTTTACAGACATTTACATTGCAGCCATATCAGAAAAACATACATATTGAGACGTGTATGAGCATGGTTCCTCCATGTTGTACTGGTCTAATCTAAATGGTGTGTGCCGTTGTAGCCTGTTAGCACCTGTACACACAGTACTTCCTGTAAACACTGAGATATCTGTTTAACTCCTACCTGCAGATGCTATTCCTGAAACTCTGTGTGCTGGCAGCGGCTTGCAGGCTCTCATGTGGCCTCCTCTGAATCCCTGCTATGATTTATGACATGATAGTCAGAGCCAGCCTCTGTGTTCCAAGTTACTGATACACCCCAGCCTGAGGGTCTCACTGAGGTACACATGTGAAGAGGAACTGTAAATAGCAGGGCCGTATTCACCATATACATTGGGGGGGACACATCCCCCCCAATATTCAGATACACTCAAAATGTCCCCCCCAATAAATAGCATAAAAAAAAAAGTTTTAATTTTTTAATTAAAATAAAATTGCTATTCTATGACTTCTTTATTTTGGTTATTTGTATACTTGAAAATCTATATTTTCTGTTATTGTGAACTTCACCAAAATGATATTTCTTTTCATATGTAAATTGGTTCCTTATTTTGTACCCGGGGGTGTATTTCGCTGTTGCACGTCTGAGTCCACCTTCAGTTAGCTTGATACTCCAAGCAGGTCAGTCATGTTTTAATTTGCCCTCCATCAGTTCTGGTATCTTTTCTAGTTAGCCCTAAAGTAATCTATATTATTTTTATTTCGTAATGGTAATGTTAATGAACCCTCCGGTTTAGCTTCTTTGTCTAAGTAACTTGTAGTTCTGATGTTAAAACTGAACTTTTCAGGAATAGTAGCTAACTAGCTGTGGGCTAGCTGGTTTCAGTTGTTAGCCAGGGTTTGGCGGGCTAGTGTCAGCTATGTGGAAAATGACGGTGTCGTTTTGGATGTAATCCAATAGATATTTATTCATGTGGATTATTTCTATTTTATTTTGTAATTTGTAGGGTGTGGAAAGATTTAAAACTGTGATGTGTGACATCTATGGAATACCAAAGGTGCCAGAATTAATTAAATAATAAATACTCTACAATTATTATGAAATAGTATTTCATAATCGTCAGAAGCATTTAAAAGATACTCACACGCAGGAGGTTTGCAGTGTGCATCATAGCTTGTGCTGCGTTTAGAACGCTCAGAATTGCTAATAAACATGTTTAATTATCTTATATCCAGCGCGGCTGACCCGTATTCATCACATCAGCAACTGCAGATCGCCGAGGTCAAGCTGTAAGCATGAGCAAGAGGATGGGTGGCAGTCCCTTTAGACAGTTTTTTGGGCAGCCTCAGAAAAGAAAAAAAGTAAGTTAAGAGCAGTGAGAAAGTGAGTATTGTTACCAGTCAGATAGCTTGTTTACTGATAATATTTATTCCATGTTCACTCTGGTGTGTTCAGAGTAAAGAGAGAGAGGGAGAGAGAGAATGTGAGCATGGCAACCAGACAGGGAGAGTGTGCGCTGGTGACATGGAGAGTCAGAAAGGAGCTATATTGATGGTTAAGACAGAATAATGACAACATAGCAGTCTAATGTTAATGTACAGACTCCTGTGTCCCCCCATATGTATAATGTGTATCAACAGTCTTTCTAGTCAATAGTTTACTGATATTTCTTCCACAAACCTGTCCGCAAACCTACAAAGCGTTACACCTGTCAGGCTGCAGCCCATATCCATCCCGATGCCCAGTCCTTGTACAGAGTCCAATTCTACAATGCCTTGGACACAGTGAATACTCAATTCATAGAGAGGTTTGAACAAGCTGGATTCCACAAGCTGCAGCAGCTTGAAAATGTGCTGCTACACGGAGACATGGACAAGGTGGTAGAAGAGTATCCTGAATTGAATTCAAGACTACTGCAGGTGCAGCTGGCCATGTTTGGGGCTAATTACACCTATGAAACAAGCTCAGATGTTGCTAGCATTATTCGGGAAATGGTGCCAGAGGTGAGAGGTCTCTTCGGTCAGGTGGAAGCTTTAGTAAGGCTTCTGTTGGTCGTCCCTGCCTCTTCTGCAGAGGCTGAGAGGAGTTTTAGTGCCCTGAGGAGGCTTAAGACATGGCTTAGATCATCGATGAGTCAAACGAGGCTGAATAATGTGGCCATATGTCATGTGCACCAGAAGAAACTGGACAGACTGGACCTTGAAGGAATATGCCAGTCTTTTATCAGTGCCAACGATAAGCGCAAAAAGGCTTTTGGGTCCTTTACTTGAGGGTTGGGCTTTTTGGGCGGGTGTCTGGGAGGAAGTTGGGGGTCTTTTTGATTTTGAATGAGCGGCAAGCAGCTAGTGCGAGTCGTGGCTGTAAAACAAAAGGGCAATAAAGTGTTCCTGTTTCTACTGAAATTGCGTGGCACAGACCTTTCTATGGATTGAAATGCTTTAATGTGATTATGGTTATAGTTGTACTTTATTCATCCCTGATCTCTGCCATTACAAACAACAAAACAAGAAAAGCTAAACTAGATAAAATAGGGCGATGTAATACAATGCACAATTAGACATTATGGTAAAACATTTTAACCAGTTAAGCCCCAAGCCTGTTTTTCAGGTCTCAGGTTTGAAAATGACATTCCCAGAACAATTGACTATATCTTCACTTCTAAAAAGGGTTACATGAATAATCTTTTTTCTCAAAGCAACGATAAACCTGTCAGTTGGATGTAGAAAAGTCAGAATCAATATAGATGTTTTTAAAGTAAATTCAGATTGAATATAGTAAAAAAATGTAAATGATAGTGTCCGTGCAAAAAATAAACCATTACTTATTGTGAAAACCACCCTTGAATGATGGGATAGTAGACTAAAAGCTTTAGGAATCCAAACTATAACATATAATAAGTACCCTGTATCAAGATTGATGCGAAACAAGTATTTCCAAGGCACACCTTTATATGATCATTATAGTTATACAAAATAAGAGAATAACAGAATAACAGGTATGAAATCATTCCAACTCATACTACAGTTTAAAAAGGGAGGGATTTGTAAAATATGCATAAAGAAAAAGTAAATCTGTTCCTGCTTTTAACTTCAACATTTAAAAAAAAATCTTCCCGGGGGAGCATGCCCCCGGACCCCCCTAGAGGAGGTTAGGTCCCCAGCCCGCCCACACCCCCCGTCAAATTGTCCCACCCACATTGAGGATGCTTCCTACACCCATGCCTGAGACACAGTATCGTGACTATTGTTGTGTTTTGCCCCCACGGGCAGGGGCATGGGGTTTAACAGGTTTTAAAGTATCCAATGTGTTAGTGATTTTTTATGTATTTTCCTTTAGAATGGCAGGAAATTAGTATTCAAATTTGTATTGAATTTTTGGTCCCCCCCAATGTTGACTCCATGAATACGGCCCTGGTAAATAGAGCGTATCAGACGTGTCCTCCTCACACACTGACCTATCGGTGACCGAGGCCGTATTAATAACACATCGCGTGATGGGATGGCGTTTGGATCAGCATATCTGTCTGCGTTCACACTTGCAGTGATTAAATGACACACACACACACACACACACCTGTTACACATTAAACAACTATGCAGCAGGATGATCCGAGACGCGATTCGCAAACACGTTTTCATTTCCCCAAACACTGCACCGGCTCTTTGTACTATTGAGTGTTAGAGACGGTGTTTTAGTTTTACAGGGACTATAAAAGAAAGTGCCAGCCTTTATTAAGAGACGCATATGGGCAACCTCGGTGGAGACACCGTTTTTAAAGGATCCCTAATATTATTGTTGGGTTGTTCCCTCTCCTGTGTTCTGTAGGTTTTAGTGCATGTCAATGGTCTGCAAAAGAACACAGATAAAGATTTGTTTCTACTTACAATAAAAATAAATGAAATAACTGCTGCACATGTACAGTCAAGTCTCTGGAAATAGACCAGCATGCACTGCAGCAAGGTTTTCTTTTAAACTAAGTTGCAAAATGTGTCTTGTCCTCTCTGCTGTTGTGCAACCACATGAAACCAACTGTTTCATCGAAAGCATAAATCATCATGTTGATTTCCAAACCTACTGCCCCCCATATTTCTCCATCATTACGCCATGACCTTCCTCCTCGCTCTACTGTTGGACAACATGTCCTGGTGTCCTCAGAAGAAGGGGCCAGCATTACTGAAATACCAGCGAGATGTTCCAGGGTGCGCAACCTCTTCTTATGTTACTACATTTTATATATTTATCTTTCAGGCCTCTGCTCCACACAGCAAGGTCAACGTTAGAGGAGCTCCACGCTCTCAGCATCAGAGCAGCAGAGACTCAGTGGGTGAAAGGTCAGAGGACAGTTTATACCTCACTGCCAGAAGGAGAGACAAAGGTCAGAGGACAGTTTATACCTCACTGCCAGAAGGAGAGACAAAGGTCAGAGGACAGTTTATACCTCACTGCCAGAAGGAGAGACAAAGGTCAGAGGACAGTTTATACCTCACTGCCAGAAGGAGAGACAAAGGTCAGAGGACAGTTTATACCTCACTGCCAGAAGGAGAGACAAAGGTCTACGGCGTTGAAATATATCAAAACAAGTTCACATGGAGACTGAATTAACCTGTCAGTGTGGTAGTTAGCTAGATAGCTACATCGCTGGCTAACTAGTATCAACTAGCTATCATTAGCTAGCTACTTAACAAGCTAACCAGAGGTGGAACAAGTACTCAGATCCTGTACTTTAGTAAAAGTAGAAGTACTCAGATCCTGTACTTTAGTAAAAGGAGAAGTACTCAGATCCTGTACTTTAGTAAAAGGAGAAGTACTCAGATCTTGTGCTTGAGTAAAAGTACTCAGATCTTGTACTTTAGTAAAAGTAGAAGTACTCAGATCCTGTACTTTAGTAAAAGTAGAAGTACTCAGATCCTGTACTTTAGTAAAAGGAGAAGTACTCAGATCTTGTGCTTGAGTAAAAGTACTCAGATCTTGTACTTTAGTAAAAGTAGAAGTACTCAGATCTTGTACTTTAGTAAAAGTAGAAGTACTCAGATCTTGTGCTTGAGTAAAAGTACTCAGATCTTGTACTTTAGTAAAAGTAGAAGTACTCAGATCTTGTACTTTAGTAAAAGGAGAAGTACTCAGATCTTGTGCTTGAGTAAAAGTACTCAGATCTTGTACTTTAGTAAAAGTAGAAGTACTCAGATCTTGTACTTTAGTAAAAGTAGAAGTACTCAGATCTTGTGCTTGAGTAAAAGTACTCAGATCTTGTACTTTAGTAAAAGTAGAAGTACTCAGATCTTGTACTTTAGTAAAAGGAGAAGTACTCAGATCTTGTGCTTGAGTAAAAGTACTCAGATCTTGTACTTTAGTAAAAGTAGAAGTACTCAGATCTTGTACTTGAATAAAAGTACTCAGATCTTGTACTTTAGTAAAAGTAGAAGTACTCAGATCTTGTACTTGAATAAAAGTAGAAGTACTCAGATCTTGTACTTTAGTAAAAGGAGAAGTACTCAGATCTTGTGCTTGAGTAAAAGTACTCAGATCTTGTACTTTAGTAAAAGTAGAAGTACTCAGATCTTGTACTTGAATAAAAGTACTCAGATCTTGTACTTGAGTAAAAGGAGAAGTACTCAGATCTTGTACTTGAGTAAAAGTAGAAGTACTCAGATCTTGTGCTTGAGTAAAAGTAGAAGTACTCAGATATTGTACTTGAGTAAAAGGAGAAGTACTCAGATCTTGTTCTTGAGTAAATGTACTCAGATCTTGTACTTGAGTAAAAGTACTCAGATCTGGGACTTGAGTAAAAGTACACAGATCTTGTACTTGAGTAAAAGTAGAACTAGGCTACTCAGATCTTGTACTTTAGTAAAAGTAGAAGTACTCAGATCTTGTACTTGAGTAAAAGTAGAAGTACTCAGATCTTGTGCTTGAGTAAAAGTAGAAGTACTCAGATCTTGTACTTGAGTAAAAGTAGAAGTACTCAGATCTTGTGCTTGAGTAAAAGTAGAAGTACTCAGATCTTGTGCTTGAGTAAAAGTAGAAGTACTCAGATATTGTACTTGAGTAAAAGGAGAAGTACTCAGATCTTGTACTTGAGTAAAAGTAAAAGTACTCAGATCTTGTACTTGAGTAAAAGTAGAAGTACTCAGATCTTGTACTTGTGTAAAAGTAGAAGTACACAGATCTTGTACTTGAGTAAAAGTAAAAGTACTCAGATCTTGTACTTGAGTAAAAGTAGAAGTACTCAGATCTTGTACTTGTGTAACAGTAGAAGTACTCAGATCTTGTTCTTGAGTAAATGTACTCAGATCTTGTACTTGAGTAAAAGTACTCAGATCTTGTACTTGAGTAAAAGTACACAGATCTTGTACTTGAGTAAAAGTAGAAGTACTCAGATCTTGTACTTGTGTAAAAGTAGAAGTACACAGATCTTGTTCTTGAGTAAATGTACTCAGATCTTGTACTTGAGTAAAAGTACTCAGATATTGTACTTGAGTAAAAGTACTCAGATCTTGTACTTGAGTAAAAGTACTCAGATCTGGTACTTGAGTAAAAGTACTCAGATCTGGTACTTGAGTAAAAGTAAAAGTACTCAGATCTTGTACTTGAGTAAAAGTAGAAGTACTCAGGTCTTGTACTTGAGTAAAAGTAGAACTAGGCTACTCAGATCTGGTACTTGAGTAAAAGTAAAAGTACTCAGATCTTTTACTTGAGTAAAAGCAGAAGTACTCAGATCTTGAACTTGAGTAAAAGTAGAAGTACTCAGATCTTGTACTTGAGTAAAAGTAGAAGTACTCAGATCTTGTACTTGAGTAAAAGTAGAAGTACTCTGATCTTGTTCTTGAGTAAAAGTAGAAGTACTCAGATCTTGTAATTGAGTAAAAGTAGAAGTACTCAGATCTTGTAATTGAGTAAAAGTAGAAGTACTCAGATCTTCTAATTGAGTAAAAGTAGAAGTACTCTAAATCTGATTCAGGTTAATCACCAGTTAACATGTACGAGGAATTTGACTTGGTGTCATGGTGCATACATAACAGTAAAACAAACATTTAAAACACAGATATAATACATAATAACATACAAATATATTTTTAAAATACAGTAACATATAGTAGTATTTACATTGAAATAGAATTGGAATAAAATATGTGCAGTAATAAAAAACATGATATTGAGTACAAGACAAGGTGAAAGCCCTCCTGACCACACACAGCTATCTCTCAGTGCAAACAACGTAAGGATAAACCCAACATGTGATTGGGCGACGGGGACATCTCACCGCGTCAGACTGAGCTGCAGCCCAACACCAGCATTAACACATTCCCCCGTCTTAACTGTAAGTGGAGCAGATGTGTGTGTTTTAGCAGCTTCCACGCACTCCCAGTGACATTTCAATAATGTCCCGTCCTCAGGCTGCAGACACTCAAACAGTCTGAGGTCAGAGTTTCACTGAGGGGACAATCAAACTTTATTCATACACCTGTTTCAAACACAAAGGTTTGAAACAGGTGCTTTATGAACCAGAACAGAAGCAGATACTAACTAACGCTCCGTTTCCTCACAGGTTATCCAAGGAGTAAAAACACTGGACTGAATCAAACGAGAAGAAAACGATAAAATAGGGATAAAAATAAGAATTAGATACAGGTAATAAAAGCATGCATGAACACCTCTGGTTTGAGAGAGAAACGGCTGTGTGTGTGTGTGTGTGTTTATTCCCCATACACAGTGTAATAATCTGCATGAGTGTGTGACGCCTCGGGCAAAGTGAGCTCATCCTTGGCCGGGACTTCACCTCGTATCGACCAATCAGAGGAGAGAACAGCTGCTTCGGGTTTCTTTATCTTTTCTTTACCTCAATGACGACACATGGAGCTGAGAGGAGGGTTTGAAACACGTGAGAGACAGGTATGAGCGGCAGGTATGTAAACACAGGTTAATGCTGCCTTCAGGTGCTGCAGAAATGCTGATATTGCACATTATTTGTATTCCTTATTCTGGCTGCTCGCTCTCTGTCATCGTCTGAAAGGAGTTTGATCCGCTGTCACGTTGATCTCAATGTTTATAGATGGAAAGGATCGAACATACTGACACACAGAGATTCATTTACTGCACATCCCTGCAGAGGCATTTCTTTTTTAAACAGTAACCTTATACATATTTCTTACATTTAAAGCAGTATTTTTATATATTTATACTGCACTTTTGTTGTAGTATAATAATGACACACACAAAACAACCGTAATATAATTTAAATTCAAAAGCATCAGAGTTAATGTACAATAAAAACTAATCTAAACAACAATAGATGAAACAATAACAATGCAGACTCATGTATTTAGAGACATCCAAACGTTCATTAAATACATTGTGCCGATGCTTGCCTGTTCGCAAGCGGCGGCACTGATTGAACGTCTATCCTTTGCAGCGTCTGCAGCTTTAACCCTCCCAGTTAATGCTGCTATGAACTCTGGGAAATAACCATTAGCTTTACTGGGGTGTTTCTCAATGTCGAGGACGCTTGCTTGGTAGGACATGTCTTCCGAGTCAGGTCCTTCAGAAGCGAGGCAAGAATCCTTCCTAGCCTGGGAAAACAAAGAATGATGGAACAGGCTATCAGGCTAACAGGCTAACAGGCTAACAGGCTAACAGGCTAACAGGTGTGCGTCATATGCGAGGCCCCGCCTTAAATGGAGCGTGATTTCCACCAAAGATTTCGGAAATTGGTCCGTGTGCAAAGCATTGTGGGGATTTTAAGACCGTGGAGGATACACATGTGCAGCCTCGAATTTTCCCGCAACAAAGGACGCTGTCCTCGGTAGAATTCCAAGGAGCCTGGACATTGGAACAGTCCTTCAGCGGGACTCGATGACGTAGCGTCCTTGAAAGAGTGGCTCTGGAGCATCCTTCCTCGACATTGAGAAACACCCCTGGGCCGTTTCTCAATCGCGAGGATGCTGGCTTGGTAGTCGCGTACTTCCAAGTCACTTCCTTCAGAAACGAAGCAAGTATGCTTCCAAGCCACGGCTTCGGAAAACGAAGAAGAATGGAACAGGCTAACAAGTGTGCCACTCTCTCTAACGGTTTCAACATAAACTGTACCGAAAGTAAATACCTCACGATGTCTATCTAATTATGAACGTGCTTTACTTTCAGGAACACATTTTTGGTGAAAACAAACAAATGTAACAAAGTCACATATTTACCAACACGTGTTCTACGCCACTACATACTTACATTTAAATGTGTGCTGCGTCGGTTCAGCCATTCTCCGCAAGGGTTTTTGAAATTGGTCCGTGCGCAAAGCATTGTGGGGATTTTAAGGACGCGAAGTCTACCCATGTACAGCCTCGAAATTACCCGCAAACCAAGGACGCGGCCTCGGTGGAATTCCAAGTATGCTGGAGATTGGAACAGTCCTTCAGCGGCACTCGATGACGTAGCATCCTTGAAATATTGGCTTGGAAGCCAAAATCCTCGAGATTGAGAAACGGCCCTGGTCTCTCTGCATCGAGGCCATCTTTAACAGAGCGTGTTATCATCTTCATTCTATTACCATGTTTAACTCACATTTCTCTGCAGGGCGGCTCATGTGCACCTGACCCCCAAACACTCACATTTACAGCACTTGAAGGCAGCATCAAACACACACACACACACACACACACACACACACACACACACACACACACACACACACACACACACACACACACACACACACACATACCATGTATACATCACTTCAGGGGACATTACATTGACTTACATGCATTTCCTGGAGACTTATCCTAACCCTAACCTTAACCATAACCAACACATGCCTAACCCTAACCCTTAACCTAACCCTAACCCTTACCCTTACCCTTAACCTAACCAAGTCTTCACCCTAAAATTAATGACTCCCCTCATGGGGACTTCCAATTTGTCCCCATAAGGGAGGCGAGTCCCCACCATACTTGCCAACCCTCCCGATTTTCGCGGGAGACTCCCGATTTCACTGCCCTCTCCCGGTTTCCTCCCGGGATCATATTTCTCCCGCATTTCTCCCGATTTCTGACTAAATCAGATTTACTCAGGACTGTTTCCACTCAGACTTTAATACAGCTACACCATTGTTTGGTTTCCATGGTAGCACGTCTCTTTAGTAGCGCGCGCAACTGAAAGTCTGAGAGGGTGAGGAAGATAGTCACAGAAAACAGAACAAGAATGGACAACTCGACCCTCTGCTCACTCCTCTCCTGTAAAATACAGGTCCAGCCCACACATATGCTCCATCAAG
>JAPTMU010000103.1:366676-374176 GCA_028583405.1 Pogonophryne albipinna
TGTGTGTGTGTGTGTGTGTGTGTGTGTGTGTGTGTGTGTGTGTGTGTGTGTGTGTGTGTGTGTGTGTGTGTGTGTGTGTGTGTGTGCGGTGTCATCACCGTACATTAACACCCCTTCGCATGAGACAGTGGCAAATGCTGGGGGTTTGTTTTGAAACTCGAGTGTGTGTCACATGGAGGACTGACCTTTACACAGGATAACTGGGGTCTATAAGTGTGAGTGTGTGTGTGTGTGTGTGTGTGTGTGTGTGTGTGTGTGTGTGTGTGTGTGTGTGTGTGTGTGTGTGTGTGTGTGTTTGTGTGTGTGTGTGTGTGTGTGTGTGTGTGTGTGTGTGAGAGTGTGTGTGTGTGTGTGTGTGTGTGTGTGTGTGTGTGTGTGTGTGTGTGTGTGTGTGTGTGTGTGTGTGTGTGTGTGTGTTGAGCAGCAAGAAACAGCTGTCTGAAGTTTTACGACAATAAACATTTGATTTAAATCTCAAATACACACGTGTTTGACGCAGCTGTGACAGGGGTATTTCCACCTGTCCACTACCAGAAAGCTGTCCCCTCTAAAGCATTAAAAACAAACCAGCTGAACAATAAGAAACACACACACACACACACACACACCTGCTAAAACAACAACAGGTGTTCCTGAGTTTCCCCTGTTGATAACGTTTCCCCAAAGGAATGAATGGGAGATCAACGTGAACAGAGCTCACCCGACTTTGAGGTCACACTGCTTCGCTATACTTTAACAGAATAAAACGATTAGAAGTTCAAACAGCTCTCAAGACTCTCACCCATATTGAACTAAAAGGGTTTTTTGATTGATTGGACGGTTTTCCTAAAATCAGAGTTGAAGTTTTGTGCACTTTTTAAAGTTGTTATAATGGGTGTGTGTGTGGCGGAATGTTCAGAGCTAGTGATGACGTCACAGTTAGAGTGGAAGGGGCTTTAAAATCTCATGAAAACATATCTTAAACTTGATGTAAATCCCATAATATTCACTCTACAAACACACAGTCACATGATATCAGAAGATAAATGTGTCAGCGTCGTGTCGATGTCTTCATTATATCAAACCAAGCATCAGATCTGACCCAAAAGAGCTCTAAAGTGACACAAACTCCAGCTGCCTGCACACAGACACCCATGTTAGATTCCACCAAGGTTTTCTGCAGGTGAGAACGTCTCCCACTTTAGGAAACCTGCCGCCACGGCCACATTTTACACACTCAACACACACACATCACACACATGGTTCATCAGGAAGCTCAGATGCTCACGCCCAGAAATCGTATCGATACTAGTCACGGTTTTCTTAGGAGGGGGGGAACTGTCAGAGATGACCCTCAATACATTCTGGATGAGACTCACTGGTGCAGGTCTTTGACAGTGTATTCTCCATGTCTTTTTTACTGTTAATATTAACAGTTTATTTTATATATTTATCATATTTTCATCTCATGTGCAATGCCTTGTAAACATGTTATTGCAAATGTGGAATAAATAAAGTGAATCTGATCTAAAACCTCCAACAGATGCATAAAATTAGCACACAAATCCCCCCAAAAGACACCCATTTCGATCCTTACACGTTCCCCGTACAAACACACACTTCAAGGACTCACACACACAGCTGTCACACACACACACACAGCTGTCACACACACACACACAGCTGTCACACACACTCGCCCATGCAGCAGCGATTACAGCTGCGGCCTCACAGCTGATTCTGCATGTTTAAAAAGTCGTAAAGACATTAATCCAGAACTTTGTGATCCATTAGAGAACCGACAGGAGAGTATATCCGGTCCATGAAAGCCTCCTTTGTGCACAGGAAGGGACGTGCTTTGTGTTTACGGATGCAGGAAGATTAATTATTTAAATCGTTTTATTCTCCGCTCGTGAATTAAAGCCGACAAACAGCTTGTTGTGAGTCAGAGACAGGTTGACGCCGAGATTCAGACATTAGATAATGTAAAGAAAGGCATCTTAAAGGGTCTTTCCGGCAACAGCGAACCAGGTGGGTTTCAGAATCACAATCGGGTACACACGGTACAGTGTGATCAAATGTGAAAAAATACTCTATTTGACGTATTCTATAACTCCTGCACCTCACCTGGACCCCCAGTGTCCTCGGGCTCACCCTAACCCAGGGGCGGTTCTAGGGGGGGGGGGGCAGTGTCCCCCTAACACTGACCTCTGACCCCCCTGTGGCCCCCCTAACAATGACAAGTTTTTTTTTTTTTTAAATGTATATTTTCTGGTACTCGGTTTGCCAAAGCAGGATGTTGTTGCTGTAATGTGAGATTGTGCAGACACCCTTATGTAAAGTAGAGATGTAACTGTTCATTGCCTTTATTTTTATATAAATATGGTGTTAGTGCAAACATTGCACTATAACTTAAGCTGAAGCTAACAGTAATAACTATAAGATCTATCTGAAATAAATAAGTGTACTGAAACAAATACCAATAACTGGATTGCATTGTTTTCTTATGCGCAATTACTTCATACTGTCTAGTTCTCTTTTTCGTCCTGCATTTATTGGGCCCCCCTCAGAAAATAACTGGCCCCCCAGTGGCCCCCCCAGTCCAATTGGTCTAGAACCGCCACTGCCCTAACCCCAGAAAACAACCCGTGCAGTGGGTTAGCCCCCGGGGAGAGGCTGAGATCTGAGCTGAGATCTGAGCTGCCCTCTGGCTGCGAATCTTTCCTACATTAACGGCCGCTAAATTAAGATCAAGACTCGGTCCCACATCACTATGTTGCTATTTAAAAAGGCGTCAACTCAGCGCCTTCCTAGGAGGAGCAAAACTGTAGACACATATATCCCACAATCCTCCAGTCAACCAATGCATCCTGGAGTGTGTGTGTGTGTGTGTGTGTGTGTGTGTGTGTGTGTGTGTGTGTGTGTGTGTGTGTGTGTGTGTGTGTGTGTGTGTGTGTGCGTGTGTCTGAAAATTCTGCTTATTTTTTATTTTTAGCAGTGTATCAGACGCACTCAGGAGTTAGGAGTTGAATACGGTGCAGCCTATGAAGTGTGTTTTCAAGGCCTCAGTACACACACACACACACACACACACACACACACACACACCTACACACACACACACACACACACACACACACACACACACACACACATGTGTTGGTTATGGTTAAGGTTAGGATAAGTCTCCAGGAAATGCATGTAAGTCAATGTAATGTCTCCTGAAGTGATGAATACATGGTGTGTGTGTGTGTGTGTGTGTGTGTGTGTGTGTGTGTGTGTGTGTGTGTGTGTGTGTGTGTGTGTGTGTGTGTGTGTGTGTGAGAACTGACTCATCTCATCAGTGTCTTGCTAATGTGGAGACAGACGCGGGGCCATCTGCTCTAAAAAAAAAGGAACCGCACTCGAGCAACTTTTTGAAGCCACTTCCTACACGGCAACACTGTTCCCATCGAGCGATGTGATTGGCTCACACGCTTTTATATTGAAAAACACAGAACACACACTAGTTTTAAAAAGGTACATTTTGTTCTGGAAGGACTTAACCCCTCGTTAGCCTGAAGCTATGTCGGGCTAATCCTCAGCCTGGTTTCTGTAGACGAGCTAATCTTTAGCCTTACTGTGATTGCTGGGATGCCAATGCTACGCTAAGGGTTAGCGCTGCATGCTGCTGGGGAGCATGAGGACGCACTATAAGGATATCCAGGGCAGGAAAAAAGGTTCATTTCTTTACCTATTTTAGACAGAAGCAATGTTTTTATTTTAAATATTATTATTAATAATAACAAATATTTAAAAAAATATATATAAAAGCTTTAATAATTAATACATTAAATAATAATACAAACTTTTAACAAATGTGAAAAATATAACGACTAATAAATGATAAATACAAATCATATATAAATAACATATTAAATGTTTTTAATTCATAAAAAATGTAGTAATAATTAATACAATTAGTCATAATAATAAAAAAATAAGAATAATATAAAGACTAGTAATTAATACAAATAAATCATATAAAATAAAAATATATAATACAAATAATGAAGCTTACAAAACTAATTAAAGTGGGATAGCTAATTAAACACTAACGTAAAAAAGAATGTCCATTGATTTACATTAAAACAACGCTTATATGTCTACCTTCCTCTAAAAACATTATTGAACTCAAATCCATTTATCAATAAGGATCTGAACGCCAAAAAACGCCTTCAATACAAACCTAAAACTGGCAGGTGGTGAAAAAGGAGTGGTAAACAAACACTAAAGAGAAATATCATTGTTCCACCTATTGACAGAAATCCCCTCCTTAATTTCCCAGAATGCACCTGCCAGTCAATACTCAGGGACCTTGTTTGGGTGAGGCGGGAGATTTGTAGATTTAGGAGGCATCAGGAAGGGGTGAGGAGGCGTTAAAAGAGGGGGAGGGGGGAACCAAAAAATGACTCGTAAATCTGAGATGAAACAAACTGAGGTCAGAACGGGTCGCGGGTCAGTCAGTGAGAGGGAAGGTCAACGGCTCTTTAGAGAACACAGGCACTGGGGGTCAAATACCACTTTCTTGCACACTTTTTTCAAATGACCCAGTTTTGTCAGCATTGTCCAACATGTATTAAAAGTTAAAATAAAATGTTAAATTCTGGACGTTTTGATGCTAAGTGTGTGAGCCTTAGCTAATATCTAAATCTGGCAAGAATGATCTCTTCTCTTTTTGAGATGGAAGCATTTTCTAAGCAAGGTCTGTATAAAAGGCATACTATGATATGACTGCACTAGTAAGATATACGTCACTCAGATGCTGACTCACTTCCAGGGTTTAGGACTCAGTCCTGCAGACACACACACACACACACACACACACACACACACACACACACACACACACACACACACACACACACACACACACACACACACACACATACACACACACACACACACACACATACACACACACACACACACACACACACACACACACACACACACACACACACACACACACACACTCCAGTCAACTAACAGCATTATTCTGATAAATAACCTGTAATTCCCCACGCTGGCCGACAGCCAACACACACCTTTATCCCACTACACACACACACACACCATGTCTCTCTCACACACACTCTCACACACACACACACACACACACACACACACACACACGGCGGTTCAGACGGTGAAAGGGGAAATGTTTGATGACTAATTTCGCTCCATTACAAAGATTTTAAAGTGTAAGCAGGAGAGGAAATATATATGTTTTCCTAGCCTTTGTTTTCCTAACATTAAATAATCAAATAATCAACAACTGGGAGAACACACACCTGACGTTTTAAAGTATCTCTAACTTACAGAAAAAAGTTACTAAACAGTATAAAAGCAAAATAATAATGACTCGCACAAACACACCTGAGATCAAGCATCACTCCAGCCTCAGTAAAACACACTTCCAGAGTTGCAACAAATAAGCAGGTAAAGGGTTGACTTTAACACCCCCTGCATGCACGCACACACACACACACACGCACACACACACACACATTGTGAAACACAGAGTGACATTTCTTTGGTTTACTACACATGACGGCTGCTTCTCTCGCCTCCTGCATCTCCTTGGAGACGGACAACATTGCAGAATAACCCCCCCTCCTTTACACACACACATACACTCTTTCACACACACACTCTTTCACACACACACTCTTTCACACACACACACACTCTTTCACACACACACACACACACACACACACACACACACACACACACACACTCACACACACATACACTCTTTCACACACACACACACACACACACACACACACACACACACACACACACACACACACACACACACACACACACACACACACACACTCTCACACACACACACACACACACACACACACACACACACACACACACACACACACACACACACACACACACACACACACACACACACACACACACTCACACACACTCACACACACGCATAAACACAGTTAATTATCCCCACTCTCCACTTCCAATCTGTGAATCGTCTGTGTTTCAGTGGAGAAAGAAGAGCCTCAATCAACCCGCACAACTTAGACACACACTCGTACGTGACAACACACACACACACACACACACACGCGGAGACGCCTCAGGTTCACACATGGGGACTGAATGTGTGAAAGAGGAAGAGGAGGCAACACAGAGGCCAACTGTCTGAGAGTCTGCTTCAAAAGCACTGAACCTCGCTTTCACAACTCCATCTGCAGACCAGTTGGGATGGAGGTTCCCTCTGGACGCAACGCGGGGGTTTAGCCATTTACATGCACTAAAATCCACAAAACACACTCAGGGTGTGGGTTAGGAACGAGTGGTAGGCCTGTCTAGATGGACTGAGAGCTCTTCCTCTGACTGTACTGGCTGTCTGAAGCCTTCGGAGCTTCATTCAGGAGAGCCCTCAGTGTCAGCTCTATAAAGAACAGGCAGATGCTTCCAGATGAATCCAATGATTTGCTGAGTGCTTTTCTGTATTTATAGCTGCTCTGTTTCCATGCGTGACCTTCAGGCTGAGTGACCATCAGGCTGAATGACCTTCAGGACGGCTGCAGCATTTCGGGGGAGGAGGATAGGAGGGAGAGAGAGGGGGAGGAAATTAGAACAAAGGTGACAGATGGAGCAAAAGACAGGAACATGTTGCTGAACTATGAGTGAGTCTTTTCTCACGTTCATACAGCTGACAAATCATAACTATCACAGTAAAGCATGGAGACAGGAGGACTCTTTAAAGTAGAGACACTACATCCTGATATACACCTGAACATCAGCAGGAGAGGACTCTTTAAAGTAGAGACACTACATCCTGATATACACCTGAACATCAGCAGGAGAGGACTCTTTAAAGTAGAGACACTACATACTGATATACACCTGAACATCAGCAGGAGAGGACTCTTTAAAGTAGAGACACTACATACTGATATACACCTGAACATCAGCAGGAGAGGACTCTTTAAAGTAGAGACACTACATACTGATATACACCTGAATATCAGCAGGAGAGGACTCTTTAAAGTAGAGACACTACATACTGATATACACCTGAACATCAGCAGGAGAGGACTCTTTAAAGTAGAGACACTACATACTGATATACACCTGAACATCAGCAGGAGAGGACTCTTTAAAGTAGAGACACTACATACTGATATACACCTGAACATCAGCAGGAGAGGACTCTTTAAAGTAGAGACACTACATACTGATATACACCTGAACATCAGCAGGAGAGGACTCTTTAAAGTAGAGACACTACATACTGATATACACCTGAATATCAGCAGTAGAGGACTCTTTAAAGTAGAGACACTACATACTGATATACACCTGAACATCAGCAGGAGAGGACTCTTTAAAGTAGAGACACTACATACTGATATACACCTGAACATCAGCAGGAGAGGACTCTTTAAAGTAGAGACACTACATACTGATATACACCTGAACATCAGCAGGAGA
>JAPTMU010000103.1:381676-386676 GCA_028583405.1 Pogonophryne albipinna
TGTGTGTGTGTGTGTGTGTGTGTGTGTGTGTTCCTGTTGCGCGGGTGGCAAAGCTACAAGAACACGGCGAGTGTTAGGAAGCACAGAAAGCTCCAGAAAGCTTTTTCTCTGCTGGTTTCCGAGGTGTTCGGCTCCTCATTCAGCTGCTGCCATCGAGACTAATGAACCGGACCGAGGCTGCCTTTCTAATGGGGCTCCCACACACACACACACACACACACACACACACACACACACACACACACTCAGGGTGATCAGGGTCCACTACATAGCTGTAACACCACCCAAACACACGTAACAGCGGATCTGACCGGAGTACCAAACAGCATTACATAGTGTTCTGACTCAGGGCCAAACTGGGCTTTCCAACCAGCATTAATGCGGGCCAATCAGGGCCAACCAGGGCCAATCAGGGCCAATCAGGGCCAACCAGGGCTTCATGAAGACTGATGAAGCTGGAGGAAGATGTACTCAGAAGCACAAAGTGGAATGAGAAGAAGAAGAAGTACTTTCAATGTGAACTTAAGTACAAAAACAAATGGAGTTTTACCACAGAATATAAAAAAGGAACCAACATGACACCTTCCCTTTATTTTCCCAGATTACCAAATGTTATTAGATCCTCTTATGATCATCACTATCGTTTACAATATACGATTTGAGGTGCAAATGATGTGTGTGCACTTTTATCGTGATGGTCTTTGTAACCTTAGGAAGTTGTTGTCACCAATCTTTGAGCAGCCATTTCTGAATAGTTAAATAGATGGAAAACAACAGTTAGCTTGTAAAGTAGATAGCTTACTTTGGGTAGCAAGCTTGTTAGATATGTAGCTAACGTAAGCTAGAAGATGACTAACTTTGGAAAGCCAGTTTGTTAAATGAATAGGTAACATGTGCTAGTCAGCGAGATAGCTAATGTCACAATAGCTCAGTGGAAAACACAACATCTGGTTTAAAGACAGAAGCCACCGCTGCCACAAAGGGCTAAGAGAGGTCATGATGAATAGAGCTATTTGATGCTAAGCTACAGAGGCTACAGCAGGAGGAGACACGGCTCTGCAGAACCCTTCTTCACACTCTAATGGCTTTCCAAAGCATACTAATGAGAAAGCAGAGCCATAAAAGGCTTCTTCCACTGAGGTGCTTCTCTCCAGCTTACTGATTCGCTTGAGAGTTCAACAACCTGAAGTTTTCCTTCACCTCTCTACCGTCCAGCCTGTGAAACAATAACGTCGGTCCGTTTCCGTGCGATGGAACGTTTTGAAGGCAACAAGAGAGAATCCTTGAGCCCATTTCCATCAGACTCTAACTCCTAGAAAGGGCTGTTTGTAACGGATGCAACTCAAAGCAAAGTTCAGAGACCTTTCTTTCCAAATCAAAATATTTCGACACGTCTGAATAATGAGACTCTCTATATTTCACTATCTCTCACAAGCAGTCGCCTCACCTGTCCTTCTGTTTTGTCTACTTTCTGTCTTCCTCCTGAAATAACCTGCAGAGGAATCGATAAGCTATCAGACCGTGAACACACACACACACACACACTCTGTATGTCATGCTGTGTTGTCATTGGCTCTGGACCTGCATCTGACAGTGTGTGTTAGTGTGTGTTAGTGTGTGTTAGTGTGTGTGCTTTCGCACTAAAACCTTGATTCGATTGACAAAACATCCATCACTCAGCTATGGCACTGTGTTGCTTTGTGTGTGTGTGTGTGTGTGTGTGTGTGTGTGTGTGTGTGTGTGTGTGTGTGTGTGTGTGTGTGTGTGTGTGTGTGTGTGTGTGTGTGTGTGTGTGTGTGTTTCCACGCTGCATCTCCAAACACTGAGGCATTGGAGGAACTATATGCAATTTAAGTGAAATGCAAAGAGAGAGGGAAACATTGGCAATGAGCACAGGGGAGTAAATGAAAAGTGAAAGAGTGAGAGGAAAAGAGAGATGTGGTTGAAAAAGAGGTCAGGCGCTGCTGAGAAAAAAGCATTACACAGAAAGAGGAAGTGTGTGTGTGTGTGTGTGTGTGTGTCTGCATAAAAGAGACTGAAAGGTGTGTGATGACACGTGTCAGCTAATATTAGCCATCAGTAGCTTAGCAACTAACTCAGATATCCTGTCCTAATACCTCACTCTTGGCTTTGCTTACTTCTACATTACCCAGCCGGCCGACTCAATATTCGAATAACCCGATTGTTGTTTCCACCCTAAGAAGATGGGTCGTTCGCGAACGATTCGTTCTTTTTGAACGAATCTTTGAAGTGAACGAGATGAACTGATTCCTCCCACAAAACGATTCGTTTGTTTGAGTCGCCGCCTTCCGCCAAAAGCTAAAGAGAAGCTGTTCGCGAAAAGGTGGGGGCTTCGTGCACACAGTTTTGCTCCAGAGCGAAGCTGTCTCTAGGTCTGACATCTGGAAACGGAAAAGCAGGTTTATTGCTCATGGATGATCAGAAATCATTCAAAGGGACACATTGGATTAACCTATGGATTAACTTCAGCAGCGTTTTTATCGTTTTAATGCCATTGAAGACCACTTTTGACCAGACTACCACACAGGTGAGCCATTTTGCCGTTTTTAGCTACCTAGCTCCATGTTTTGATGTCTGTTCTTGTTATTATCTCCGAGAGTTCGTATGATTGAGTGATAATGAGGGTACCCATCGATTCTGTGTCATCTCACGATGTGAAACGATGGGTTGAGATGTGCAGCAAAGATAAATAATAAGGTTTTGTGAGTGAATTTCGGTGCAGTCATCTGTTAGCATTTTTCGCAAAATTAAAAAGATCAGTTAGATGAGTTTCTTTCCATTACATGGATATAAAACATTCATAGTTTATTAAATGAACATGCCCTCAGACACTGTTTCCTGCAAGATGTTGCAGGAGGCCCCCGGAACCGGGGTCTCTCGGGCTTAACAGGTCGTTCGCGAACGTGCAAATCACCAGAAGTCGTTCGCGAACCGGTGAACGAATCTTTAAAGTGAACTGAATCAAAAGATTTGTGTCCCCGAAGGGAATCAAAATGCCCATCACTACTAAGAATTTGGTTCCAATTTAGAAAGGCTCATGGACTCTGTGGATCCTCTATACATAGTCCCATTTGCAACAACCATCTCTTTCTCCCCCCTTACGGCCCGTCCACACTACAGCTTCGACAGCTTCAAAAACGGTTTCCAACGCGTCTGCCCATTCACTTTGAATGGGGTGACGTCACGTTGCCTCGCTTTTCGCCGAACTGAATTGTGGGTAGCATAGCGGTCCGTCTCCGGCGTCTCCGGCGTCAGAAGTTGAATGTTCAACTTCTGACGCCGGAGACGCCGGAGTAGCCAGCGCCAGCCAATCAAATCATATGCCAGTACAAGCTCTAGCCAATCAAACCGCTGCTTGTGTGTCAGGGGCGGGAGATTCATGTGATTGGTTGTTGGTCGAGCTTCAGACGCGCCCAGCTCTAAGCTTTTTTTGAAGCTGTAGTGTGGACGGGCCGTTACACTGATAGGGCCTTCTCTATGTGGCAGAGATTAGGTCTTATCAGAGTAAGGGACCTTTACATTAACAATGTTTTCGGTAGCTTTAGCCAACTTTCTGACAAATGTAGCCTCCCAGACTCTCATCTATTTCGCTACTTCCAGGTCCGACACTGGGTTAAACTAAACAACCCTTCCTTCCCCAATATCCCTCCGGATTCAATAATTGACTCAATTCTGGACTCTAACAACCGAAAAAGGTCTGATTTCAAGAATTGACTATTCCGTCTCCCGTCTCACAGAAACATCGCTGGGTAAAATCAAACAAGATTGGGAAGAGGAACTAGTCCAAGCAATAGATGATGAGGTCTGGGATGGCGCATTAGCGAGAGTGAACAATAGTACGTCCTGTGCCAGGCTCAATCTTATACAACTAAAAGTTGTCCACCGTATCTATTACACCAACTCTAAACTCTCCAAAATATACCCAAATGTCACGAATACCAAGATGCCACACGTCACCAGCAAACATGACTCATATGTTTTGGTCTTGTCCTCGCCTACAAGGATACTGGACAAGCATTTTCAAACACCTTGCTGAGGCCTTGGGTGTGGTATTGACACCGTGTGCAGAAACTGCCATTTTTGGAGTACTACCTGGCCACCGAATGATAAGGGGGAAAACTAAGGACAGTATAGCCTTTGCATCTATCTTAGCACCTAGAAGAATACTCCTAGAATGGAAATCTCCGATACCACCTAAAGCATCTCTATGGCTTAAAGATCTAATGATGTACCTGAACTTGGAGAAGATTAAATATAACCTGAGGGGCTCTTCAAAACTATTCGGCTCTATGATAGCCTCCATAGCTGAACTTAAGACACTAAATGAAGAAGAAAGGGGGGAGCTATGAATGTATGTGCTTTTTGTTTGTTTGTTTTTGTTTCTGTCTTTGTATACATGTATGTACGTACGTATGTGTATGTATGTGCATGTGTACATGTGTGTGGGTATGTACACACACGTATGTGTATGTGTATATGTGAGTATATGGGTACATGTATTACTGTTACTATTCTTTATTCCCTTATCTATTAATTTTATTTTAATATTATCTTCTACATGACTTTACTTTTACCTATACATGTATCTATGTAGTTAGTTATTTAATGTACTAGCTAGGACCGGGGGGGGGGGGAAAGGGAAACAAAAGATTGACTGTATAAATGTAAACTCATTGTGCCTGACTCAATCTAAAAAGATATCCTGCCTGAAACAAGAGGTGCAAATCTGTGCTAATATGTCTGTAATGCCTTAAGGTGACACAGATCTTTATGATGCATCAGCAGAAAATCTATACTCTGCACATTTCCCCCAGATCACATCTTTCTGCCCAGTATGAATGTTTGGCACTCCTCGATGTCAGTGCAGGTAAAACGGCTCTATTCGACCCCTACACAACCAGTCAGCCCCTCCTCGTGGTTTCAGTGAAATGTGGTAGGTGTATGTAACTGGTGAGACGCACAAAAGCCTCTTGAAGACA
>JAPTMU010000103.1:391676-399176 GCA_028583405.1 Pogonophryne albipinna
TATGTAGTGTCTCTACTTTAAACAGTCCTCTCCTGCTGATGTTCAGGTGTATATCAGTATGTAGTGTCTCTACTTTAAAGAGTCCTCTCCTGCTGATGTTCAGGTGTATATCAGTATGTAGTGTCCCTACTTTAAAGAGTCCTCTCCTGCTGATGTTCAGGTGTATATCAGTATGTAGTGTCTCTACTTTAAAGAGTCCTCTCCTGCTGATGTTCAGGTGTATATCAGTATGTAGTGTCTCTACTTTAAAGAGTCCTCTCCTGCTGATGTTCAGGTGTATATCAGTATGTAGTGTCTCTACTTTAAAGAGTCCTCTCCTGCTGATGTTCAGGTGTATATCAGTATTTAGTGTCTCTACTTTAAAGAGTCCTCTCCTGCTGATGTTCAGGTGTATATCAGTATGTAGTGTCTCTACTTTAAACAGTCCTCTCCTGCTGATGTTCAGGTGTATATCAGTATGTAGTGTCTCTACTTTAAAGAGTCCTCTCCTGCTGATGTTCAGGTGTATATCAGTATGTAGTGTCCCTACTTTAAAGAGTCCTCTCCTGCTGATGTTCAGGTGTATATCAGTATGTAGTGTCTCTACTTTAAAGAGTCCTCTCCTGCTGATGTTCAGGTGTATATCAGTATGTAGTGTCTCTACTTTAAAGAGTCCTCTCCTGCTGATGTTCAGGTGTATATCAGTATGTAGTGTCTCTACTTTAAAGAGTCCTCTCCTGCTGATGTTCAGGTGTATATCAGTATGTAGTGTCTCTACTTTAAAGAGTCCTCTCCTGCTGATGTTCAGGTGTATATCAGTATGTAGTGTCTCTACTTTAAAGAGTCCTCTCCTGCTGATGTTCAGGTGTATATCAGTATGTAGTGTCTCTACTTTAAAGAGTCCTCTCCTGCTGATGTTCAGGTGTATATCAGTATGTAGTGTCTCTACTTTAAAGAGTCCTCTCCTGCTGAGGACCCATTCCTGCACCACTAAAGGAACGTTTTTGTTGCATGTAACTGTAAATAAAGTGCCTCCTACAGACCGAACCCACATTAATGCAGTTTGTATATCAGAGGTCCAGATAAGCCCCTCCTAACCCAGATCCTCTCTCTCACCTGACTTCCGCTCGGTTCATTCATTAACCGTCATTTTGCACGAGCAGAGCGACTTTAACCGTCCCTGGTGAACTAGCAGGGAGATATTAAAATGTCGTGCAGTAAGTCAGTGCATTAACGAGCTTGAGAAACCGTTGAGAAACTCCACACAACCCATGAATGCACCGTGTAATCCCTAACCTTGAGCAGTAATCACATACAATAATCCTGCAGCCCCAGTGGATTATGGGTAAGGACATGCTGGTGTACAGTGGGCAGAAAACATATATCAACCCGGGTTTTATGCTTTGAATGTGATCTGATATTCATCTGAAGTCACACGTACAGACAAACACAGTCAGTTTGAACCAATAGCACAGAATCGTTCAGTTCTTGTCCATATTGAGTAGACTTTCATAAAGAGTTAGGAGTCAGCACACCTCGTTTTAATCAGTGAAATGTGATTGGACACATTTTTTTATTTGCTATTGACAATATGAGCTGATATGAACCATGCCTGGAAGAAAGGGGATCTCAGAAGACCCAAGATCCAGAAGTGTTGCCGGCAAAGGGTTACAAAATGTCAGGTGTGTTCAATAAAGACATGAACGATTATAAACGTCTGTGTGTTATTAGCTTAAGCACATTGTGTGTGTGTGTGTGTGTGTGTGTGTGTGTGTGTGTGTGTGTGTGTGTGTGTGTGTGTGTGTGTGTGTGTGTGTGTGTGTGTGCGTGCGTGCGTGCATGTGTGTGTGTGTGTGGCCTAGCAGTACTATACTTGTGGGGACCTAAATCTGTTTACACAGTCACGTGTGGGGACTCGCCTCCCTTATGGGGACAAATTGGAGGTCCCCATGAGGGGGATCATAAATTTTATGGTGAAGACTTGGTTAGGGTTAGGGTTAAGGTTAAGGTTAAGGGTTAGGGTTAGGCATGTGTTGGTTATGGTTAAGGTTAGGATAAGGTTAAGGTTAAGGGTTAGGGTTAGGCATGTGTTGGTTATGGTTAAGGTTAGGATAAGGTTAAGGTTAAGGTTAAGGTTAAGGGTTAGGGTAAGGGTTAGGTTAAGGGTTAGGGTTAGGCATGTGTTGGTTATGGTTAAGGTTAGGATAAGTCTCCAGGAAATGCATGTAAGTCAATGTAATGTCCCCTGAAGTGATGTATACATGGTATGTGTGTGTGTGTGTGTGTGTGTGTGTGTGTGTGTGTGTATGTATGTGTGTGTGTGTGTGTGTGTGTGTGTGTGTGTGTGTGTGTGTGTGTGTGTGTGTGTGTGTGTGTGTGTGTGTGTGTGTGTGTGTGTGTGTGTGTGTGTGTGTTGTCAGAGGACTGATGATGCGTTAGTGAGGAGTTGGGAGTTGGCCCGTCGACGGTCCAGACATAAGTTACTTCCCGATCAGTCAGTGTGAAACTCAGCCAAAACACTGGCACAAAGTCAAGGAGAGAGAGAGAGAGATGCATTGTGGGCCGTGACGGAGTCCAAACCAATCGCAGAGCAGTGTTTTTACTCCTACACGACTCCCATTCATCACAGGCGTTTTATGACAGCGTGGCACAGCATCAAAGTCTAAATTTTTTACAACAGCAGACGCAGCCAAAGTCCATTTTCTGTATAGACAGTGAACGCACCACAGCTGTAGACAGTATTGAAACGTCACTGTCAAAATTGCACAATCAATGGGCATTTAATCGCAATACGGACTCGTGCAACATCCAGAATATTAAAGCATGTAAAGTGCTGCAATCAAATCATATTTAATGACATATTCTGCTCACTTTCAGGTTCATATTAGAATGCACCCCCCCTGTGACGTGTTCCCATGCACAACCACCTAAAGGTCACACCACGGGAGAGGGAACACCCTCCAGAGTGTCATAGGGCCTCTTTAAAGGCTATGTACTAAAGCTAATGATAAAAGCTAACATTTATGTCTTTAAATATTACTTTTTAACGATGGTTTTTGAAAACTGCAGCGCTATTTCCATCTACAAATGATAATTGATAATAAGAGTAAAGATGCAATCCCTCCTATATCAGTGTTAAATAATCGCAATATGTCCACATCATGCTGCCATACTTATCCTTCAAGCTTGAATATATGCATCATAACAGCTCTGGACACAGTTTAAAGCAATGAGGTATCTCGTTTGTCCAAAAACAATCAGCTCCATATGAGCAGACGCTGTTGAATCCCCTCTTCACCCTGAGTGTTTGCAGCCCTGATGCACACTGCTCTCCACATTCAATCCTCCTCTTCAATTATCTCCCACGTTCCACAAATGCCACTCGTGTAGATGCGGAGCGATGAAAACAGAATGTCATGTCGCTGTAATACCTTCCTCTCGTCTCTCACAGAAACACTTTATCCTGTACAGAAACACTCTGCTTTCAAATAAGACATTTCCCAGGAGGCGCCCCCCGAGATGAGTCAGCAGCCCCCCCCCCCTCAGACCACGCAGACTGCGCGGGCCTCACCTCACTTCCACTTCTTGCGGAGGGAGCCTCATCTGAAGCGCAAATGCGGCGCACCTACAGTGTAAGCGCGCCACAGTTTGTTTGTGTGTGTGTGCGCGCGCGCGCTTGTGTGTGTGTGTGTGTGTGTGTGTGTGTGTGTGTGTGTGTGTGTGTGTGTGTGTGTGTGTGTGTGTGTGTGTGTGTGTGTACAGAATGGCAAACAGCCTCACACTCATGTTGACACTATCAATATAGCAACAGGGTCCCTGTGATGAATACAAATCACCAGTAAAGGTTAGCACAGGACAGATGGCACACACACACACCTATAGAGACACACACACCTGCACACACACATGTCACACTCACACACACACACACCTATAGAGACACACACACACCGATAGAGACACACACACCTATAGAGACACACACACACCTATAGAGACACACACACCTGCACACACACATGTCACACACACACACACACACACCGATAGAGACACACACACCTATAGAGACACACACACCTATAGAGACACACACACCTGCACACACACATGTCACACACACACACACACCGATAGAGACACACACCTATAGAGACACACACACACACACCTATAGAGACACACACCTATAGAGACACACATACCTATAGAGACACACACACCTATATAGACACACACACCTATAGAGACACACACCTATAGAGACACACACACACCTATAGAGACACACACACCTATAGAGACACACACCTATAGAGACACACACACACACCTATAGAGACACACACACCTATATAGACACACACACACCTATAGAGACACACACACACACCTATGGAGACACACACACCTATATAGACACACACACCTATAGAGACACACACCTATAGAGACACACACACACCTATAGAGACACACACACACCTATAGAGACACACACCTATAGATACACACACACACACCTATAGAGACACACACACACACCTATAGAGACACACACACACACACACATATAGAGACACACACCTATAGAGACACATACCTAGAGACACACACACCTATAGAGACACACACCTATCGAGACACACACCTATAGAGACACACACCTATAGAGACACACACACCTATAGAGACACACACCTATCGAGACACACACACCTATAGAGACACACACACACACCTATGGAGACACACACACACACATATAGAGACACACACACCTATAGAGACACACACACCTGCACACACACACACACCTATGGAGACACACACACCTATAGAGACACACACACCTGCACACACACACACACACACACACACCTAGAGACACACACACCTATCGAGACACACACCTATAGAGACACACACCTATAGAGACACACACACACACACCTATGGAGACACACACACCTATGGAGACACACACACACCTATAGAGACACACACACCTATAGAGAAACACACACCTATAGAGACACACACACCTATAGAGACACACACCTAGAGAGACACACACACACACCTATAGAGACACACACCTATCGAGACACACACCTATAGAGACACACACACCTATAGAGAGACACACACACACCTATGGAGACACACACACCTGTACACACACACACACACACACACACACCTATGGATACACACACACCTATGGAGACACACACCTATAGAGACACACACACCTATAGAGACACACACACCTATAGAGACACACACACACACCTATAGAGACACACACCTATAGAGACACACACACACACACCTATAGAGACACACACCTATAGAGACACACACACCTATAGAGACACACACACACACCTATAGAGACACACACACCTATAGAGACACACACACCTATAGAGACACACACCTATAGAGACACACACACCTATGGAGACACACACACCTATAGAGACACACACACCTATAGAGACACACACCTATAGAGACACACACACACCTATAGAGACACACACCTATCGAGACACACACCTATAGAGACACACACACACACACCTATAGAGACACACACACACACCTATAGAGACACACACCTATAGAGACACACACCTATAGAGACACACACACACCTATAGAGACACACACCTATAGAGACACACACACACACCTATAGAGACACACACACCTATAGAGAGACACACCTATAGAGACACACACACACACCTATAGAGACACACACACACACACCTATAGAGACACACACCTATAGAGACACACACACCTATAGAGAGACACACACACACCTATAGAGACACACACACCTATAGAGACACACACACCTATAGAGAGACACACACACACCTATAGAGACACACACACCTATAGAGACACACACCTATAGAGACACACACACACACCTATGGAGACACACACACCTATAGAGACACACACACACACCTATAGAGACACACACACCTATAGAGAAACACACACCTATAGAGACACACACACCTATAGAGACACACACCTATAGAGACACACACACACACCTATAGAGACACACACCTATCGAGACACACACCTATAGAGACACACACACCTATAGAGAGACACACACACACCTATGGAGACACACACACCTGTACACACACACACACACACACACACCTATGGATACACACACACCTATGGAGACACACACCTATAGAGACACACACACACCTATAGAGACACACACACCTATAGAGACACACACACACACACCTATAGAGACACACACCTATAGAGACACACACACACACACACCTATAGAGACACACACCTATAGAGACACACACACCTATAGAGACACACACACACACCTATAGAGACACACACACCTATAGAGACACACACCTATAGAGACACACACACCTATGGAGACACACACACCTATAGAGACACACACACCTATAGAGACACACACCTATAGAGACACACACACACCTATAGAGACACACACCTATCGAGACACACACCTATAGAGACACACACACACACACACCTATAGAGACACACACACACACCTATAGAGACACACACCTATAGAGACACACACCTATAGAGACACACACACACCTATAGAGACACACACCTATAGAGACACACACACACACCTATAGAGACACACACACCTATAGAGACACACACACCTATAGAGAGACACACCTATAGAGACACACACACACACCTATAGAGACACACACACACACACACCTATAGAGACACACACCTATAGAGACACACACACCTATAGAGAGACACACACACACCTATAGAGACACACACACCTATAGAGACACACACACCTATAGAGAGACACACACACACCTATAGAGACACACACACCTATAGAGACACACACCTATAGAGACACACACACACACACCTATAGAGACACACACCTATAGAGACACACACACACCTATGGAGACACACACACCTGCACACACACACGTCACCCTATGGGAAAGATCAGTATGGATTCACGTGAGGGATGTATTTCTCTGCAGATACATTAGCGTCCTCTGCATGTCTCTCAGTGACAGATGATATCAAACCAACACAAAGACACGTTATTGATCCTCTGAAACCCATCACACACATTCAATAGGATGCTTCTGGAAGCAAAGACAACCATGAACATCGATATTCAGAAAGAACACAAAGAGATCTGAAATGTGCGACACGGAGGAAATCTAATGTCTCTGCGTCTCACATCGATAGCTTTCAGTGCAAGAGAGCAGCTAGAACATATCATCCACTACTGTAATGCACCTCTTAGAACAGGCATTCTAACCTTTGCAGACCATTGACATGCACTAACACCTATGGAACCCCAACAAAGCAGAATAAGGGTAAGTTGAGAAGAAGTATGAAGTAGCAGAAGATGAAAATACTAAAGTATGCCCAGCACACCCCGCATGTACCCGCTCTCCTCGGCTGGAA
>JAPTMU010000103.1:403277-440777 GCA_028583405.1 Pogonophryne albipinna
CACCTGAACATCAGCAGGAGAGGACTCTTTAAAGTAGAGACCACATATATGATATACACCTGAACATCAGCAGGAGACGGACTCTTTAATAGAGAGACACTACATACTGATATACACCTGAACATCAGCAGGAGAGGACTCTTTAAAGTAGAGACACTACATACTGATATACACCTGAACATCAGTAGGAGAGGACTCTTTAAAGTAGAGACACTACATCCTGATATACACCTGAACATCAGTAGGAGAGGACTCTTTAAAGTAGAGACACTACATACTGATATACACCTGAACATCAGTAGGAGAGGACTCTTTAAAGTAGAGACACTACATACTGATATACACCTGAACATCAGCAGGAGAGGACTCTTTAAAGTAGAGACACTACATCCTGATATACACCTGAACATCAGCAGGAGAGGACTCTTTAAAGTAGAGACACTACATACTGATATACACCTGAACATCAGCAGGAGAGGACTCTTTAAAGTAAGAGACACTACATACTGATATACACCTGAACATCAGCAGGAGAGGACTCTTTAAAGTAGAGACACTACATACTGATATACACCTGAACATCAGCAGGAGAGGACTCTTTAAAGTAGAGACACTACATACTGATATACACCTGAACATCAGCAGGAGAGGACTCTTTAAAGTAGAGACACTACATACTGATATACACCTGAACATCAGCAGGAGAGGACTCTTTAAAGTAGAGACACTACATACTGATATACACCTGAACATCAGCAGGAGAGGACTCTTTAAAGTAGAGACACTACATACTGATATACACCTGAACATCAGCAGGAGAGGACTCTTTAAAGTAGAGACACTACATACTGATATACACCTGAACATCAGCAGGAGAGGACTCTTTAAAGTAGAGGACACTACATACTGATATACACCTGAACATCAGCAGGAGAGGACTCTTTAAAGTAGAGACACTACATACTGATATACACCTGAACATCAGCAGGAGAGGACTCTTTAAAGTAGAGACACTACATACTGATATACACCTGAACATCAGCAGGAGAGGACTCTTTAAAGTAGAGACACTACATACTGATATACACCTGAACATCAGCAGGAGAGGACTCTTTAAAGTAGAGACACTACATACTGATATACACCTGAACATCAGCAGGAGAGGACTCTTTAAAGTAGAGACACTACATACTGATATACACCTGAACATCAGCAGGAGAGGACTCTTTAAAGTAAGAGACACTACATACTGATATACACCTGAACATCAGCAGGAGAGGACTCTTTAAAGTAGAGACACTACATACTGATATACACCTGAACATCAGCAGGAGAGGACTCTTTAAAGTAGAGACACTACATACTGATATACACCCTGAACATCAGCAGGAGAGGACTCTTTAAAGTAGAGACACTACATACTGATATACACCTGAACATCAGCAGGAGAGGACTCTTTAAAGTAGAGACACTACATACTGATATACACCTGACATCAGCAGGAGAGGACTCTTTAAAGTAGAGACACTACATACTGATATACACCTGAACATCAGCAGGAGAGGACTCTTTAAAGTAGAGACACTACATACTGATATACACCTGAACATCAGCAGGAGAGGACTCTTTAAAGTAGAGACACTACATACTGATATACACCTGAACATCAGCAGGAGAGGACTCTTTAAAGTAGAGACACTACATACTGATATACACCTGAACATCAGCAGGAGAGGACTCTTTAAAGTAGAGACACTACATACTGATATACACCTGAACATCAGCAGGAGAGGACTCTTTAAAGTAGAGACACTACATACTGATATTACACCTGAACATCAGCAGGAGAGGACTCTTTAAAGTAGAGACACTACATACTGATATACACCTGAACATCAGCAGGAGAGGACTCTTTAAAGTAGAGACACTTACATACTGATATACACCTGAACATCAGCAGGAGAGGACTCTTTAAAGTAGAGACACTACATACTGATATACACCTGAACATCAGCAGGAGAAGGACTCTTTAAAGTAGAGGACACTACATACTGATATACACCTGAACATCAGCAGGAGAGGACTCTTTAAAGTAGAGACACTACATACTGATATACACCTGAACATCAGCAGGAGAGGACTCTTTAAAGTAGAGACACTACATACCTGATATACACCTGAACATCAGCAGGAGAGGACTCTTTAAAGTAGAGACACTACATACTGATATACACCTGAACATCAGCAGGAGAGGACTCTTTAAAGTAGAGACACTACATACTGATATACACCTGAACATCAGCAGGAGAGGACTCTTTAAAGTAGAGACACTACATACTGATATACACCTGAACATCAGCAGGAGAGGACTCTTTAAAGTATGAATTGTTCACATCAACCTGTTAATTTGGGTTAAAGATATGATGATGAACCCTTCAATGCTTCATTACTTTAAAGTGTGTAGATAAGCAGTTGTTTTATAATGTTCCTGTAGTTTATAAACGAGGAGACAAGTTATTATCCTAATGCCTGATGTTTTGCTCGGCTCACAAGGTATGGATCCTATAATGTCATTTAGACAGTTCAAGTTGCACAATATCTTACTCCAGACCTGTGTGTAGTGGGGTTTTGGTCAATGGTCTGTCCAACTAAGCGATATTTCTTTATTTAACCTACATCACGCTTTCTTTTCCACACAATGTAAAGCGACCTTGGGTCCCTTGAAAGGCGCGATAATCAATTGAATCTATTATTATTACATCCATTACCATTAAAACTCATGTTTACTCTTATTGTATCGTGTCGTTCTGCGCTCTCAAAGACCGCGTGGCATTCCAAGTTAAACAAATAGAACATCTTCCCGTTACATTTATATCATCCTTTCCCTTCATGTTTTTTTGCGCTCAGTGAACACACAGTTGTTCCAGTGTGTGTGTGTGTGTGTGTGTGTGTGTGTGTGTGTGTGTGTGTGTGTGTGTGTGTGTGGGAGTGACAGCAGACCAGAGACAGAGCTGGTACACAGTGATGATGTTTCTGCACTGACATCATCAGACGCTGACATGTGAATCACTGTCCAGCCAGCCGGAAAATTGCCAGCGGCCTGGTAATAGGATGCTGTTTAACCAGGAAAGACTGGGAAGGGGGCGTGCGTGTGTGTGTGTGTGTGTGTGTGTGTGTGTGTGTGTGTGTGTGTGTGTGTGTGTGTGTGTGTGTGTGTGTGTGTGTGTGTGTGTGTGTGTGTGTGTGAACCTCTCCACAGCATAGATAGACTGAGCACAGTAGCACAATACACAATACATGCAGTGTTGTGTATGCATGAGTAACGCTTTGTCTAAAGTCAAGTTCAGTGTGAGAGAGTTGATTTTGTTTGCAGCAGAAATTTCTAAAAACATACAACAGAAAAACTCTATCCATCCTTTTATGGAAATATGAGTATTTTAAACTTTGTGGGATTTGTTTTCTCTGCCGCATTTCAGACAAGGGCTATAAAATAAAATAAAACAAGCGCCTGTAGACCATTGTGGGGGAAACTCCTGAAGCAATTGGAAACAGGACTCAGAGAGACACGAGGAGAGCTGGAGCTTTGATGGAGTCAGGACTCAGAGACACGAGGAGAGCTGGAGCTTTGATGGAGTCAGGACTCAGAGACACGAGGAGAGCTGGAGCTCTGATGGAGTCAGGACTCAGAGAGACACGAGGAGAGCTGGAGCTTTGATGGAGTCAGGACTCAGAGAGACACGAGGAGAGCTGGAGCTTTGATGGAGTCAGGACTCAGAGAGACACGAGGAGAGCTGGAGCTTTGATGGAGTCAGGACTCAGAGAGACACGAGGAGAGCTGGAGCTTTGATGGAGTCAGGACTCAGAGAGACACGAGGAGAGCTGGAGCTCTGATGGAGTCAGGACTCAGAGAGACACGAGGAGAGCTGGAGCTTTGATGGAGTCAGGACTCAGAGAGACACGAGGAGAGCTGGAGCTTGATGGAGTCAGGACTCAGAGAGACACGAGGAGAGCTGGAGCTTTGATGGAGTCAGGACTCAGAGACACGAGGAGAGCTGGAGCTTTGATGGAGTCAGGACTCAGAGAGACACGAGGAGAGCTGGAGCTTTGATGGAGTCAGGACTCAGAGACACGAGGAGAGCTGGAGCTTTGATGGAGTCAGGACTCAGAGAGACACGAGGAGAGCTGGAGCTTTGATGGAGTCAGGACTCAGAGAGACACGAGGAGAGCTGGAGCTTTGATGGAGTCAGGACTCAGAGAGACACGAGGAGAGCTGGAGCTTTGATGGAGTCAGGACTCAGAGAGACACGAGGAGAGCTGGAGCTTTGATGGAGTCAGGACTCAGAGAGACACGAGGAGAGCTGGAGCTTTGATGGAGTCAGGACTCAGAGAGACACGAGGAGAGCTGGAGCTTGATGGAGTCAGGACTCAGAGAGACACGAGGAGAGCTGGAGCTTTGATGGAGTCAGGACTCAGAGAGACACGAGGAGAGCTGGAGCTTGATGGAGTCAGGACTCAGAGAGACACGAGGAGAGCTGGAGCTTGATGGAGTCAGGACTCAGAGAGACACGAGGAGAGCTGGAGCTTTGATGGAGTCAGGACTCAGAGAGACACGAGGAGAGCTGGAGCTTTGATGGAGTCAGGACTCAGAGAGACACGAGGAGAGCTGGAGCTTTGATGGAGTCAGGACTCAGAGAGACACGAGGAGAGCTGGAGCTTTGATGGAGTCAGGACTCAGAGAGACGAGGAGAGCTGGAGCTTTGATGGAGTCAGGACTCAGAGAGACACGAGGAGAGCTGGAGCTTTGATGGAGTCAGGACTCAGAGAGACACGAGGAGAGCTGGAGCTTTGATGGAGTCAGGACTCAGAGAGACACGAGGAGAGCTGGAGCTTTGATGGAGTCAGGACTCAGAGACACGAGGAGAGCTGGAGCTTGATGGAGTCAGGACTCAGAGACACGAGGAGAGCTGGAGCTTTGATGGAGTCAGGACTCAGAGAGACGAGGAGAGCTGGAGCTTTGATGGAGTCAGGACTCAGAGAGACACGAGGAGAGCTGGAGCTTGATGGAGTCAGGACTCAGAGAGACGAGGAGAGCTGGAGCTCTGATGGAGTCAGGACTCAGAGACACGAGGAGAGCTGGAGCTTTGATGGAGTCAGGACTCAGAGAGACACGAGGAGAGCTGGAGCTCTGATGGAGTCAGGACTCAAAGAGACACGAGGAGAGCTGGAGCTCTGATGGAGTCAGGAGAGAGACACGAGGAGAGCTGGAGCTTGATGGAGTCGGGACTCAGAGACACGAGGAGAGCTGGAGCTTTGATGGAGTCAGGACTCAGAGAGAGACGAGGAGAGCTGGAGCTTTGATGGAGTCAGGACTCAGAGACACGAGGAGAGCTGGAGCTTTGATGGAGTCAGGACTCAGAGACACGAGGAGAGCTGGAGCTTGATGGAGTCAGGACTCAGAGAGACACGAGGAGAGCTGGAGCTCTGATGGAGTCAGGACTCAGAGACACGAGGAGAGCTGGAGCTTGATGGAGTCAGGACTCAGAGACACGAGGAGAGCTGGAGCTTTGATGGAGTCAGGACTCAGAGACACGAGGAGAGCTGGAGCTTTGATGGAGTCAGGACTCAGAGACACGAGGAGAGCTGGAGCTTTGATGGAGTCAGGACTCAGAGACACGAGGAGAGCTGGAGTTGATGGAGTCAGGACTCAGAGAGACACGAGGAGAGCTGGAGCTCTGATGGAGTCAGGACTCAGAGACACGAGGAGAGCTGGAGCTTGATGGAGTCAGGACTCAAGAGACACGAGGAGAGCTGGAGCTTTGATGGAGTCAGGACTCAGAGACACGAGGAGAGCTGAGCTTTGATGGAGTCAGGACTCAGAGACACGAGGAGAGCTGGAGCTCGATGGAGTCAGGACTCAAGACAAGGAGAGCTGGAGCTGATGGAGTCAGGACTCAGAGAGACACGAGGAGAGCTGGAGCTCTGATGGAGTCAGGACTCAAGAGACACGAGGAGAGCTGGAGCTTTGATGGAGTCAGGACTCAGAGAGACACGAGGAGAGCTGGAGCTTGATGGAGTCAGGACTCAGAAGACAGAGGAGAGCTGGAGCTCTGATGGAGTCAGGACTCAAGAGACACAAGGAGAGCTGGAGCTGATGGAGTCAGGACTCAGAGAGACACGAGGAGAGCTGGAGCTCTGATGGAGTCAGGACTCAGAGACACGAGGAGAGCTGGAGCTTGATGGAGTCAGGACTCAGAGAGACACGAGGAGAGCTGGAGCTTTGATGGAGTCAGGACTCAAGAGACACGAGGAGAGCTGGAGCTTGATGGAGTCAGGACTCAGAGAGACACGAGGAGCTGGAGCTCTGATGGAGTCAGGACTCAGAGAGACACGAGGAGAGCTGGAGCTTTGATGGAGTCAGGACTCAGAGACACGAGGAGAGCTGGAGCTTTGATGGAGTCAGGACTCAGAGAGACACGAGGAGAGCTGGAGCTTTGATGGAGTCAGGACTCAGAGAGACACGAGGAGAGCTGGAGCTCTGATGGAGTCAGGACTCAGAGAGACACGAGGAGAGCTGGAGCTTTGATGGAGTCAGGACTCAGAGACACGAGGAGAGCTGGAGCTCTGATGGAGTCAGGACTCAGAGAGACACGAGGAGAGCTGGAGCTTTGATGGAGTCAGGACTCAGAGAGACACGAGGAGAGCTGGAGCTCTGATGGAGTCAGGACTCAGAGAGACACGAGGAGAGCTGGAGCTCGATGGAGTCAGGACTCAGAGAGACACGAGGAGAGCTGGAGCTTTGATGGAGTCAGGACTCAGAGAGACACGAGGAGAGCTGGAGCTTTGATGGAGTCAGGACTCAGAGAGACACGAGGAGAGCTGGATCTGATGGAGTCAGGACTCAGAGAGACACGAGGAGAGCTGGAGCTCTGATGGAGTCAGGACTCAGAGACACGAGGAGAGCTGGAGCTTTGATGGAGTCAGGACTCAGAGAGACACGAGGAGAGCTGGAGCTTTGATGGAGTCAGGACTCAGAGAGACACGAGGAGAGCTGGAGCTTGATGGAGTCAGGACTCAGAGAGACGAGGAGAGCTGGAGCTCTGATGGAGTCAGGACTCAGAGAGACGAGGAGAGCTGGAGCTTGATGGAGTCAGACTCAGAGAGACACGAGGAGAGCTGGAGCTTTGATGGAGTCAGGACTCAGAGAGACACGAGGAGAGCTGGAGCTTTGATGGAGTCAGGACTCAGAGAGACACGAGGAGAGCTGGAGCTTTGATGGAGTCAGTGACTCCAGAGAGACACGAGGAGAGCTGGAGCTTTGATGGAGTTCAGGACTCAGAGAGACACGAGGAGAGCTGGAGCTTTGATGGAGTCAGGACTCAAAGAGACACGAGGAGAGCTGGAGCTTTGATGGAGTCAGGACTCAGAGAGACACGAGGAGAGCTGGAGCTTTGATGGAGTCAGGACTCAAGAGACACGAGGAGAGCTGGAGCTTTGATGGAGTCAGGACTCAGAGAGACACGAGGAGAGCTGGAGCTCTGATGGAGTCAGGACTCAGAGACACGAGGAGAGCTGGAGCTCTGATGGAGTCAGGACTCAGAGAGACACGAGGAGAGCTGGAGCTTTGATGGAGTCAGGACTCAGAGACACGAGGAGAGCTGGAGCTTTGATGGAGTCAGGACTCAGAGAGACACGAGGAGAGCTGGAGCTCTGATGGAGTCAGGACTCAGAGAGACACGAGGAGAGCTGGAGCTCTTGATGGAGTCAGGACTCAGAGAGACACGAGTAGAGCTGGAGCTTTGATGGAGTCAGGACTCAGAGAGACACGAGGAGAGCTGGAGCTTTGATGGAGTCAGGACTCAGAGAGACACGAGGAGAGCTGGAGCTTTGATGGAGTCAGGACTCAGAGAGACACGAGGAGAGCTGGAGCTTGATGGAGTCAGGACTCAGAGACACGAGGAGAGCTGGAGCTTTGATGGAGTCAGGACTCAGAGAGACACGAGGAGAGCTGGAGCTCTTGATGGAGTCAGGACTCAGAGAGACACGAGGAGAGCTGGAGCTTTGATGGAGTCAGGACTCAGAGACACGAGGAGAGCTGGAGCTTTGATGGAGTCAGGACTCAGAGAGACACGAGGAGAGCTGGAGCTTTGATGGAGTCAGGACTCAGAGAGACACGAGGAGAGCTGGAGCTTTGATGGAGTCAGGACTCAGAGAGACACGAGGAGAGCTGGAGCTTTGATTGAGTCAGGACTCAGAGAGACACGAGGAGAGCTGGAGCTTTGATGGAGTCAGGACTCAGAGAGACACGAGGAGAGCTGGAGCTTTGATGGAGTCAGGACTCAGAGACACGAGGAGAGCTGGAGCTTTGATGGAGTCAGGACTCAGAGAGACACGAGGAGAGCTGGAGCTTTGATGGAGTCAGGACTCAGAGAGACACGAGGAGAGCTGGAGCTCTGATGGAGTCAGGACTCAGAGAGACACGAGGAGAGCTGGAGCTTTGATGGAGTCAGGACTCAGAGACACGAGGAGAGCTGGAGCTTTGATGGAGTCAGGACTCAGAGAGACACGAGGAGAGCTGGAGCTTTGATGGAGTCAGGACTCAGAGACACGAGGAGAGCTGGAGCTTTGATGGAGTCAGGACTCAGAGAGACACGAGGACAGCTGGAGCTTTGATGGAGTCAGGACTCAGAGACACGAGGAGAGCTGGAGCTCTGATGGAGTCAGGACTCAGAGACACGAGGAGAGCTGGAGCTTTGATGGAGTCAGGACTCAGAGACACGAGGAGAGCTGGAGCTTTGATGGAGTCAGGACTCAGAGACACGAGGAGAGCTGGAGCTTTGATGGCAAACACTGACGGTTTATTTGGAGCTTCAGCCGGAGAATTCACAAGACATGTCAGGGCCACGGTCTGACCACACGGTTGAGATGCCGAATCAATTCTGAAGAACTCTTCTGTAGTTCCAGGTTTGAACTAGTGTAATAATCAACATTCTTCATCAGCGAGACTAAACAAATATGGACCCTGAATCTAACTAGAGCTGTCGTCCATAGAAAAGAATGTGCTCGGTCATAAGCTGGCAACAACAATGCGCCCAAGCTGCCCCTCCTTAAGAGAGATAGCAGCAATACCCAAGGCCGTAGAACTATGCCGTGGGAAAGGAGACAGTGAGAGGAGAACATTATGAACTGTGTCGAAGGTTGAATACCTAAGCAAATGATTCCCTAACAACCATCATGTCCTCACTAAAGTAGTTCTTCAATATGTCTTAATAAGGATGTATACATATACTTTTGATAAATGCTTGGCTAATAAGAGATTTCTGAACTCAATGCCTAAAACTCAGCCCTGAAATAGGTCCTCATCACCCATGAATCTCAGGACACGGTAGTTTCAATCTTAACAAACTAACTATTTCGATTACCAATATGATTTGATCCAAATAACGCTTATTTATGAATCTATGTAAAAGAAAAAAGAAAAAACACGTCAACATGTTTTAATAAGGACTCTCACTGTCTGAAAGTAGACACAGGTGCAACTGTTAGTCTAACCATAAGGGGTTAAATAACAAATCTGATTTAAATTATGAGAGCCACCAATGATAGCTAGAAATCTAACATTGCTAGCTATCTAGCTAATATTTGCAAGAGATCAGTGGCAAACCGTCAGGGCCTTCAAGGTATTCAGAGAACACCCTGGAACACTCAGGTAAAACAAATAAAAAATCTATTTAATTATATAAATAAAATGTAAATAAAATGAATAAGAGAATGGTATCTGTGTTGTTGATCTGTAATATCACAGTGTTACATTGATTTGTTTGTCCTTCTCGGACCATGCTCTACGCATTTCAGTGGTTTTGTGTTAGAAAAGAAAGCAACCAATCAGATCTTGTTCTGGGTCTCTGGGTAGAATATCCTTCAACAAGGTATTCTACATCCTTGATCGAATGCCCTGGCCGTTGCACTGAATGAGAGCGTACGTTTGGACTGACAGTTTGATCAACCAATCACATATTGATTTGTAGCCAATGGGCGTATTCTTTCAGTTTCCCTCGGTTCCAGGGTGCTCCAGAACAGGGGTTCCCAACCACCGGTCCGCGGACCGGTACCGGGCCGCGGAGGTGTTACTGCCGGGCCGCGAAATAGCTGTGAATTTATCGTAATATTTGCAGAATTATAAATATATAAAAATATTTTATCATGATATTTTTTTCAAAAAGTGTTTAATGTTCGCATACCAGTCATATTATTTCATCCAGTAGCCCAGTCAGTCTGTGGCGTTTCTATATGTACAAAAGTGGTGGGGCACAAACAACCTAGATGTCTGTATAGAAGCTTCTGCAGAGAGGTTCATGGCTGCTGAGGCTCTGACTCTTCAGACCTAAATCAAAATATAATATTATTTTCAAAAGCCTTTTTAGTCTGATGCTTCAATTAATTTTAAACAGACAGTTCAACAGAAGGATACCCAAAAAAATGTAATGTTATCATTTAAATATTGAATTGTTCTCTCTTAGTAAGATCCCATTCTCAATAAACTGGTGGTCTTCCCTTGACCTGAAGATGAAGTCCATTTGCCTATCCTTCTGGACAAAAATCTCTATTACTTTTTTGTAAAAGTCCTCCTTATCTTCTTGTAGTTTCAAAAATCATAAATCTAATCGATAGATTTATGATTAGAAAATGATAAAAGTAGGGTAGACATGTGGATATTATCCGGCTGAACAAAACGTGCATCTATCTAACAGCTACGTTTCCCACAGATCTTATTTGGAGCTATTTTCTAAAATCCTATGGAGAAATCTCATTGCTTTTTGTCGAGGGAAGCCATGTACAGCTTACTTCCTGGTTTTAGGACGCGTCTCTCTCGTCTCCTCTTCACACACCACACTTTTCGCGGCACACGTACTTACAGCCAATCAGCTCTGAATGATGTGAGATGACGTATGGTGGGGATGGCAGCTTTATGCCCCTATGGTCATTATTTTTTTGCCACACACATTAAATAGGAAAATACTCTGAGTATGCGCAGTGTAGTTTTTACAGTCACCATTGACTTAGACCAGGGGTGCTCAACCTTTTTTGAACCGAGAGCTACTTTTAAAGTTGCCAGTCTGTCGAGATCTACCAGTCCAAATAGAGGCGTAGCCATTACTGACAGCCTACCAGGTAAATACACACTTCTACTTGTATAAAACTGACCTTTGTACGATTAATACTTCATAAAATACTGCTATCCTTTATCTTACCTCTTTCTAATCTACACACATACAAGTATTTAACTGAAGTTACACAACAGTGTTGTTGATACAGAGTTGGAGTTTATTCACACGTCACTACAGTGGGTAATGTTTTCAAGAAGCATTGAACAGTGCTGCCACATATGACACAGGGAAAAAAGAAAAGACTCTGAACCCTTTCTTTGCCATTATATAAAAATAGTGTTGCTACAAAAGTATAAATTAGGCTTACTAATAAGACAACTCAGATCTGAAGCTACTCAGGAATCTGCTGCCAAAGTGCAATAAAAAAGACAACATTAACAGAATCAAACTTTTTGTTGTTGCATTTTAGTCGAGTATAAAAATAAATGCCTTTAAAATAGGATGCAAGCAACACTAGTTTCTTAACCTGAATTGATAATAGACTATAATCAATTTAAGTTTGCATTCTTATACCATTTTGTACAATAATTATAATGAATAAGTTCAAACAAACTACAACTTACAGCTGATTAATAACGGTATCTAACTTGAGTTTTTATTATATCAAAAACCTGTTGAAATGCTACTGTTATTTTTACTTCTTTCACAACTTCGCTGTCTCTGAAAGACTTCATGTGTTTCTCAAGAACGTGACGGACACGATAAGATGCTCTGGAGCATCCTTGCTCTTGTTGTTGGGCCTGGTGAAAATGGACTGCTGTGCATTTAGCTGTCCTTTCAGGCCCCTCCCCTTTTGGGAGCGTAGGGCAGAATTAGGAGGGAATTCCGTCTCTTAGCGTTTGTGCACTGTTTTGAAATGCCGCTCCTAAATTACCCTTCTTTGATAAAGCCACGCTCGCATTGCAGATGAGAGACAGATGAGAGACAGATGAGAGACAGATGGGAGACAGATGAGAGACAGATGGGAGACAGATGAGAGACAGATGAGAGACAGATGAGAGACAGATGAGAGACAGATGAGAGACAGATGGGAGACAGATGAGAGACAGATGAGAGACAGATGGGAGACAGATGAGAGACAGATGAGAGACAGATGAGAGACAGATGAGAGACAGATGGGAGACAGATGAGAGACAGATGAGAGACAGATGAGAGACAGATGAGAGACAGATGAGAGACAGATGAGAGACAGATGGACTTTGAATTGAAATAGATACACAAATAATTATCCTCCCACTCGGAGTGAAAATTATATATTTTGGGCTTTTTTGCTTCTGCCATAATTGCGGTCTTGTGTGTGTGCGGACTGTCACTCCTGTTGCCACGGACAACGTCAGCGAACTAGTGCCCACTGCCCACCAGCCACGCCCCGACACATGGGGTCACGCCGGCCAATCACAAAGCCTTGATGCGTTCAAGTGCATTATTCTGGCACAGGAAGATTATGTTATAAGACATTAACGATAAAACAGAATATTGTTGTTCTATTTTTAGACACATCTCGCGATCGACTGGGAATCTCCCCGCGATCGACCGGTCGATCGCGATCGACTGGTTGGGCACCCCTGACTTAGACAGTGAGAGGGAGGGGCAGGATCGGGTTTTGTCCCACATGGCTCTAAACAGCTCAATAGGCACACACTGTAGACACTAATTAGAAGAACACAGACTAAAACAGCAATGAGACGAATCAGATGATTAAATATGATCTTAAAATATATTTTTTTATTTATTTTTTGCATTTTTTTGTAATCATTATTTTTTATATTTTCTGCTGACACTAGGTGGGGCTGTGCCCCTAATGGCCAGTCGCCACTGAGCCTAGTTAATCTTTCACCAGATAACCGTTGAAAATGGCTTTTATGATGTTCCGAGGGATTCGGCGTCTCAGCCTCTTGTGCGCACGAGACAGTTACCGGTGCGCCAGGAAGAGGAGGAGCGCACAGGAGACAACCGTTTGATTGCAGACTGTTATGTTTATGTGGGGAAATGGCAGTGCATACATTATTTGAGATATATTTCAAACTCGGACTTCATTTTAAGGACATGTCGGCCAGGGGTGAAGAGCTATATGTTTATTTTTATTAGCTTTTCTTTTTAATGACTGATTTGAAATGCCATTTTCTTAATGTCTTTCATTTTTTTGTAAAGCACTTTGAATTGCCTTGTGTTGAAAAGTGCAAGATAAATATACTTGTCTTGCCTTTGTTTAAGCACCGGATTTACAGGAGAGTAAACCAGTCTGCCTTGATCTATGAATTCATGTCCGGGACTCTCACGGTATCTGCTGCCCACAGCTGTTTGAAGGAAAACCTCATCAGGAGACAGCGGGACGTGTAACTCCGCCTCTGAGAAGTGCAGCACCAGCGCGCCGAGAGATGTGCCTTTTTACGCACCGCCTTCGCTGTGTTTACCTTCATCAGAACAGCGAGTGACTGCAGGCTGCTACGTGTTAACCACACACACCTCTACACACATCTCTACACACACACCTCTACACACATCTCTACACACATGACCGTTTCTACCCCTGGGCCGTCAACCACCACACATAATGCAATAACCGTAACCATCCTCACACACACACTTTTAATGCACTTTATATACTATTTTTTATATCAATATTTTTAACTATTTATTCCCCCGTATGATTGTATGTTGTCTGTCCTATTGCCGTGTTTTTAGTGTTATGTATTTGTTTGTATTTGTTGCACTCCGGGACAGAGTTGCACTCTGAATCTCGTTATACTCTGTGTACAATGACAATAAAAGGCTTTAACTTTAACATCTCTACACACACACCTCTACACACATCTCTACACACACATCTCTACACACATCTCTACACACACATCTCTACACACATCTCTACACACACATCTCTACACACACACCTCTACACACATCTCTACACACACATCTCTACACACATCTCTACACACATCGAACTGTCCGATTACTCCACCTTTTATTAGTTTTATGAAGGAGATGTCCAGTCACGTGCTTATCTAACAACTCCAGCATTATGCAGGATCTGTGCTGAACCACAGAGTTAGATGGTCCGCGAGTGTTTTTTTATCGGTTAAGTCCTTGGTATGAAAAAGTTTGAGAAACACTGATCTAGATGAATGCGACGAAGCAATTCATGCCGTTTTATTGTTTTTAACGTTGAATTGTTAAGGGCAACAAGTGAAGATGAAGTTGTTGTGGAATTGTTGTGAGTACTTTCAAGACGACAATTCAGTGAAAAGACGGCGGGGGGGGTGTGTCTACAGAAGTGATAGACACGGCTCTGCGCCACAGCGAGAGATAGATTGATGAATTTCTTCTTCAAATTCTGACTTTTTCCTCAAAATTCTTACTTTTTTTTCTCAAATTCAGAATCTTTCTAAAAATCAAAAGATTCTGACTTTTTCAAAAAATCCTAAATTTCAGACTTTCTTTTAATCAAAATCTCAAATTTCAGACTTTTTCCTCAAAATTATGACAGTTTTCTCAAAATGCTGACTTTATTGATTGAATAATAATATCCATCTACACCCTGGTTATTCTAGTAAAACATGTATTCTGTCATTTTAAAAGTGTGTCCTTTTCTTTCAATGTCCTGAAACTCAACACCCGTAACATTGATTTTACCAACATATTAAAATGTGCTGTTTCAACCTTCAAAAGCATGGGATGCGCAGACAGAGAGCTGTTCATTAGGATTTTATTTTTTGGAGGCAAATCAATGAATATATGTACTTTATACAGTATATGAGGAGCACATCTCTACAGTTTCATAATGTAAACAATCTCTGAAGAGAAATGTATTCAGTTTAAAAGGAAGCCATAGTCTTCTGTTTTAAACTATTTACATGAATTAAAATATAATTTATAACATCAGATACTTCCGCTTCTATGAAACTAGATTTTAACAATTCAAAAATACTGAAATGCCTTTGTCTCCACATTCTCAAGACATATGAAATCACACAAAACAAAGAAAGAAAGAAACACCATTTAAAGACATCCAAACTAAGTGGCGTATAAATAAAAAACAAAACACAAAATAAAACCAACATATGTAAAAATATAAAATCTCACTAGCAGTATTTACCTTTTTTGTTTTACCAAAAACTAAAGTTAAAAAAGAAAAATCATTTATGTGAATGTGATAGTCATTAGATGTAAATAGACGATAACATCAAGAAAAACATCAGAAACAATGTATGCCCTTTATGTCAACATATTAACTTCCACCAGAAGAACCGCTCCAATTAGACAGTTTGCAGTCCCGACTAAGTGCCTGTTTGACATCAAGTTTGACAGGTTACCCATGTGTGTGTGTGTGTGTGTGTGTGTGTGTGTGTGGGTGTGTGTGTGTGTGTGTGTGTGTGTGTGTGTGTGTGTGTGTGTTGAACGACTGTAGGTGTTGACACAAGCGTTCAGATCAGACATGGAAGAGAAATCTGAGGCCGGCGTTGAAAGCACTCTTTGACGGTGTAGCTATCGCTGACAGATACATTGTTTTCCCCCAAAGTAAAACAGTAAGTGACGTGAGAACAAAGACGTGTTTTTAGTGGCCCATTGGAGACATCTATAAAACTGGATCTGAAATGGCCGTGGAAAACCCCCACAGCCGCCCCTTAGCCACGCTCGTTATTGTCGGTTTGTAAAGGTGTCTTTTTTTGGTCAAGTTTTACGGTTTTCTTGCCATTTTCCATTTTTTCCTGAAATGAAGAATGGGCAGCAAGGTATTGCATTCTGAGGGTGTTTCCCTTTGGAAGGACGGTTTGTTTTTGGATTCGTTGTCCATCGATCTAGGACCTAGACCAAGTGGACAGCAGTATTATTATTCTGTTGAAATGTGTCATCGTGTTCTCAAAACACTGAGGAGAATGGTCAACATCAAAGTTTTCTATAAGAAAGTATATAATCATCTAGATATCTACACAAACACACAAATATATATTCATATATATGTATATACCTTTTTATAATATGGCTATTGAAAAAAGTTGTAATTACGTCAGTAATCATTTAATAATAAACCGCATTGGATTGGAAAGGAGTTGAAACAGCAACAATAAAAGCTAGTGGTAGCTTCGTCTTCCCCTACCGATGGATTTTAAGGCTTGCCAGGATGAAAAATGGGTTCTCCAACGTCATTAACCTCTAGAAAATCGAGGCACCCTAACTGGCACGGCGGCAGACACTGTAGAAACCCAACCACTGACTCTCAGTTTCAAGAGATCCTCGACATACAAATGTTGGATTATATGAAGAAACTAAGATCTCCCAAGAGGCCAAACAAGAGCTAGCTTTGTCACGTGGAAGGGTTAGCAAGATATGCTAACGAAAGCCTTTTAAGTTTTGCCCGTTAGTAAAAGAGAAGCAAATGTCTTCTCCTATAAACACCCCTGACTTCCACTCTATGTTTTATGTCTATGCAACATTCCCAAATGTGCCGAATCCGACTGCTTTTATGCTTTACTTCTAAAACACAACAGGTCCCAGCTAGTGGGACCAAGCGTTCTGTAAGTTATATTTCCTTGTGGTATACAGTCGTGGTGTAATCATTTAAACTGGGGTTTCTACAGTGTCTACCTTATCGGTATCAACTAATGTGAAACTAGAACCGGGTCAAACCAGCGACGACTTGCTTTTGTCTCCTTTCCCATCCCCCCACATTCCTCCACCAGTCATACATGTTTAGTTATTGGCTGTTCCTGTAGTACAGGTGTTCAACACACCTGTGCACCATCGAAGGTGATAGCAGTTACAATGGCTTCCTTTCAACGAAAATAAAAACGGTGAAGATATTTCACCACTTGGGACGTTATTTGTGCAAGAGTATATGGTACGATTTGTTTTGTATATGTGTTCACAACTACCCCCTTTCTTCCAGTAGTTCTTATGTGTTTTTTGTGTTTAACAGCAGTCTACATACAGTACAGTAGTCTATTGGATCTGTCGCTCAACAACCAACCTATATATTATTATTACCTCAGTGTCTCGGAAAGGCTGTCTTAAAGATAAGATTATTATGTATTGCATTTCAAATTGCTCTTTAAAAAAACATTAAAAAATATTGAGTCATTTCATAAACAGCAAAGAAACCTTTTAGTGTGATAGTCTAAAGGGATGTCTTTTACAACAGTGTGAACTTATCTCAATTCCCTTCATGTCCTCCCTGTACTGACTGTCTGATTAGCTATCAACTATAACCCGCCACTTCAAAATAAAAAAACACACAATACAATTTATGTTTACAACGAGGCATAGTGCTATATACACATTTTATATTCATATATATTCTTTTTTTTTATATGTAAACCAGCACATTCTCTCACTTTTTTAGTAGTATACATACTAAGCACAAATACTTATTCAGTTGTTTGTGTTTTTAAATAATTGTTTTAATAACTTCTCAATCAGTATGTATAGCACTAAAGTGTTTTGTTAGATTTGGACATCAGTGAGCCTGGAGAAGGTAACGCCTCACTTTGCTGTTAATTCTTTTTTTACACACTGAATAAGGCGCCTTTGTACTAAGTGTGCATTCCTAATAAAGTCAAAGGAGAATCGAGTGATGTAAACATTCAATTTGTTGTGTGTGTTACCAAGGAGTTGATTAGATAGGACGGGTAGAAGAGGGATTCTTGGTTATAAAGCGGGAGGTTACCAGGGGTTTGGGGAAGACCCGAGGCCTAGAACCCACGAGACGGAAAGCGATAGTTTAGAGGGAGTCGGGCTGCGATTTATTGAAATTCTTAGGCGAGGAGAGGAGGAACGTGTCCCTGAATAAAAACTGAAACCAGGAGACTCTTCTTCCCCCTTCGATCGAGGACCGAACAAACCCTAAAGCCAGCGTTCGACCCCTCCTCACCGACCTGCAAGCGCCAGCAGTGTCCGACTCAAACACGAGACAAAGACGAAACACTCAGAAACACACGGACACACGGTCGAGACTCCAAGTAACGGACACGCTTAAAACCGTTATGAGGCAAGCGGAGGAAAGAGTTAGAGAAAGAGAGACGGAGATTATTCCCCTTTTGAGCCATAGTATCAAAAGTCAAAGACAAACCCCGAAACGACCCATAAGTTAGGGACAGACAGAAGAACATTTCTGACAGAATGAACTCATAAAAGAAGATGGCCGAGAGCCTCCAGAAGATGGAGAAAGGGACGGATGGATGTGAGGTAGAGATCAGCTGATACCTCCAGGATGAGTAACCAGATTTTCGGCCGATTGTTTTTTTGTTTTTTACTTTCAAGCCCGTCCCTCGCTCGCCCTTTGGTGCCACCATATTGGCAATATAGGTGTGGAGGCTCTCTCCCTTTTCACTGCTACTGGCTGCGTCAGGAAAGCGGTTCTAACCGGACTGCATTTCAAACGGTAACTTCCTGCAGACCGGACAACTTACTTTAAAGCACCAAAAAAACTCCACAATCTTTGGGCAAGCAGAAATGGGGAAAACTCGATGATTACATTCAAATTCTTGAATACATTCCAACAGATTCGTCTACTTCTTGTGATGATGTGGATTATAGGGGGGGGGGGGGGCAAAGTGGTCTTGATCCCCTTTAAACTTAGAAACCCAATGCACTAATGTCACCAGGACATTAACAATAGTTGAATGACTGTAATGGAGGTTGGACTGGGAGGATCTGGACAAAGTGCAGCTGTGATGGATTCATAACAAAGTATGATATAAAGTATTCTATGGCTACCATCTTCATTTCCCCATTATTGTCCTGCTTGCTGCAGTCCAAATGTAAACAGTAAGTGTTGCATTGGCTGTGGGTGTCATTAGGCTGCATCCTTCAGAGGACACATGTTCAGTGGGACCCTATAAAAGGTACATCAAGACCCCTCCAGATGTGGAAAAAACGTACCTGGAAGCAACCCATGAAACACCCGTCAAATTGTGTTTTCTAACTTGGGATTTGCTCAACAAACGCAGTAAATATTGCCTTTCCAATCTCTGTTTGCATGGGTTGGAATACATATAAAGGTACATCTTTTTCCAGGTCATAGTCGGGGTCTTAATGTATGAAACGCCTACCAAACAGAGCCTGCAGCAGCCAGTAGCAGAAACCTAACGCATGGCAGAGTTCGAGTCAAACAGGGAACGTGGAGGAGGCGTTTCCCTCCGTACAGTGCATAGATCAAATCAAGGAAGCACTACAATTACAAAAAAGAAAAAAAAACATGAGTTTCTTCTTCTTCATTTTAGATTTGTAAACTTGTATCAGTCATCAAATGATTACGTTAAATATTTTTTTATATATTCTTTGTCCATAACACACACACAATAGATTTTAGAATTTATAACATCCACAATTCTTCGCTAAAACAAAGCAGGTTTTTTTTGTTCTGGTTAACAGCCTGAAGCTTGCAGCTTGCACGTTGCAGCTTGCAGCTTGCAGGTTGCAGCTTGCAGGTTGCAGCTTGCAGCTTGCAGATTGCAGGTTGCAGCTTGCAGCTTGCAGGTTGCAGCTTGCAGGTTGCAGATTGCAGCTTGCAGGTTGCAGCTTGCAGGTTGCAGATTGCAGCTTGCAGGTTGAAGCTTGCAGGTTGCAGCTTGCAGGTTGTAGGTTGCAGCTTGCAGGTTGCAGATTGCAGCTTGCAGGTTGCAGCTTGCAGCTTGCAGCTTGCAGCTTGCAGCTTGCAGCTTCGCCACCCGTAACCGGAAAAGGGGAGGTTTTATCTTTTTTTTATTACAAAACGAACAGAACGAATAACACGCACACGCAGAAACACACACACCACGACGACCAACGCAGGAATAGCAAGGTTTTGCTACAGAGGTCCTCTGAAGTCACCAACAGACGGTTATTTTCAGCAAACGGCTGTATCATTATCGTTCGTACTCGTTGTACTATTGTAAGTCCTTTTGCTCTCCGGCGGATTCCTCGTTTTTAAGCAATATATCCTCCGGTGAAAGAAAAAAAAACAAAAAAAAACAATGAGGTCCTTATCACTACTTTATTCCAATGGTAAAAATGTAAACATTTTGCGAGGTTGCCTTGCATGGGGGTACTAATGGGCCTTTCTGAGGGCCCTGTAGTAGAGGGTGTAGTTCACTAAGGCTGCCAGGAGGGGGCGCTGTCAGCGGTGCAAGGACTTCTGGGCCTCCTTCAGCAGAGTGTCAAAGTCCAGTGCATCGTACTTGCTCTTCACGGGGCCCGGGCCTGCCTCGTCTGCAACACACAGAAACAAAGATATGGTCAAATACAAGGAGTCAAAAAGTCCAAGGAGTCAAAGTCTAAGGGACCAAGTCTAAAGAGTCAAAGTCTAAGGAGTCCGAGTCAAAGTCTAAGGAGTCTGAGTCAAAGAGTCAAAGTCCAAGGAGTCAAAGTCCAAGGAGTCAAAGTCAAGGAGTCAAAGTCTAAAGAGTCAAAGTCAAGGAGTCAAAGTCCAAGTTGTGTTTTTGATATTTCTAACTTAAGGCCCAATCGTGGTATTTGCTTAACCAACATCGTAAATATTGCCTTTTAAATCCATGTTTGCATTGGTTGTCAAATTTCCAAGTTGATGGAATCTTTCTTGGGTACCACTTTACAATAAGACTACCCTTATAAAGAGTTTACGAATAGTTTGTAATTCATTTATTAATTAGGTTGTGAACACTTTATAAATCATTAACAAGCTTTTACAAGACATGAGATAAACAGGGCGACTGTGACCGGTTGCTTGCCACATAGTGAGCCCACATGTATCTGTACTGCTAAGCCTTATATTGGCTACCTAGCTTACTTCATCTTCTTCATCAGCCAGCATCCTTGGTATCTGTTGCTCACTGAGTTGATTCTCGCTAGGTAGCCAATATAAGGCTTAGTCATCTTGCCAAATCGTGAGCCTGTGTTGATGTATGAAAACTATGTTAGAACTGGTTTATAAATGGTTCTTAATGATTAATAAAGTGTTTACAACCTAATTAATGACCTAATTATAAACCCTTTATGAATCCTTTATAAGGGTAGTCTTATTGTAAAGTGGTAATCTTTCTTGAGTAGAAATGAGAATTTCACACAGGTCCAGTAAACTGGCACGATTCTTGACTTATACATCCGACAATATGTCCTGTTTTCTGAGAAACATAATGGAAGAAAACCCAGTTAAGCTCTAGTTGAAGGAACTCCTAGAACGTCACGAGTTTCCCTCTGAAATTTTGCTCACAAATCCAAAATCCATCATGTAACGAAAAGACCTAGCAACGAATAACTTAGAACACGACCATTTTACCGCGTGTATTCTAAATGATATATGTCTTATCTACTGTAGATACAGTATATAAAGTATTCATCTACCTATTGCAAACACATGCCGAGCCACAATACCATCAAGCTTTATTTCCACGCTGGTAGTTTGCAGTATAAGTGTCAGGGTGTGTTTATTACCAAGATCTATGTAGCGTTTCCTCGTCAGCAGCCTCAGACCTGCAGGAGCGTTCTGGAAAACTGGCTCTCGTTCCCTCCACTGCTTCTGAACCCCCGCCTGACGGAGCTTTATCACCCCACAGCGCTCCCTGCAAACACACACACACACACACACACACACACACACACACACACACACACACACACACACACACACACACACACACACACACACACACACACACACACACACACACACACACACACACACACACACACACACACACACACACACACATTAAGATAAAGACAGTTTGCTTTGGAGAGGATGAAAGCGTATGTCCTGGCATCAGTAAAGATGGAGAACGCTCAATGAATCATATGCATCCTTTCATTCAATGGGCATTCAATGCACACATTGAGAGGATAATTGGATTGAAATACAGAGGAAATGAATCCACATACGTCGCCTATTGGATCCAGTCTGTCCCTGGACTGATGCCTGATTTGTATTTACTACATCAAGTCTATTTCAGCATTTTAAAGGATGCGTAAAAGGACGAATGTCTGCAACAAAACAAGACACCATTTCTTTGTTTAAAAGTCATATTTAATTAATGTCTCTGGGGAAATGTGTCCTTTGTTATTGACCCTTTATCAGTGGGCAGAGACAGTACAAGTCCCAGGAGACGTGACTTGGTCAAGGGCAATATCCCTTTCTTTTAAAAGAAGAACGATTGCGACTCATCCTTAAACCAACAGGTTGCCAGATTACTTCTGGGGATTGAGACCGGCATTGCTGATGAGTTGCTTTTTTTTACAGTTCATTTAAAAAGCTTAATTTTTCAAGCACTCAGTATAGGTAAGGCAGGTATATCAGGGTATATGCAGGAATCCTGATGTCAAATGTAATCCCTTTCAAGACCTTTTTTAAGACCCTTTCCATACATTTTAAGACCTCATCGCCACTTGGAGTTCTAACCGGTTACCTTGGCGACACACTTCACCTCACATTGATTATATACAGTATTGATTGTCCTTCCTCCTTATCTTCCAACCATTTGGACGCACACTTGCATTTCCCCATAACGATGTTGTTTAACAACCGGCGTAAACGGACCTTCGCGCTATCAAGCAGTGAGCGTGCGATGTCCTGTTCAGATGACGTCAAACCCAACGGGATGCCATCAATAAACTACAGAATCACACTGCACACCTACGCAATGATTACATTCAGGCAGACTGTAGAACACAACCTCTTTGGACAATTTATATACTTATTGAAAACAAGCTACAAAATGTAATACCTTGGAAAATGCTGTTTAATACTTTTAATAGCCTTAATTTTCGCTAAATTGATTCATCAACTTGTAATACTTTTTAAGACCCCGTGGACCCCCTGTATAAATATAGCATCTTTCAACACAAGGCATTTAAAAGTGCTTTACAGAAATGAAAGACATTAAGAGCATTAAGAGGAGACACATAATAAAATGGCCTTTAAAAACATCATTACAAAGCAAAGATAATAAAAATAAAAGTTACAGTGCAGTGTGAGATATGAATAGCTATATAGCCTGGATTTAAAAGGACCTGCAGGTTTCTGGGAGTTTGTTCCAGATGTATGGAGCATAATAACTGAACTCCTCCATGTTTAGTTCTGGTTCTGGGGACAGAAAGCAGTCCCAGAAGACTTGAGAGTTCTGGATGGTTCATCATTTAGCAGGAGATCAGAATAAACCATTCAGTGCTTTATAAACCAGCTGACTCCGACAGGAAGCCAGTGGAAAGACCTCAGAACTGGCCTGCACATTCTAAGTGTTAGCAGCGGCGTTCTGAATGCATTCCTATGTTTTAGTGAGACCTGTAAAGACACCATTGCAGTAATCCAGTCTGCTGAAGATAAAAACATGGACACTTTTTTCCAAATGCTGCTGTGACATTCGTCTTTTAATCCTCAATATATTCTCAAGGTGATAGTAGGCCGACTTGTTTTGTTATTTTTCATCATCTGAGCCAGTGGTAGTATGTGAAAGAGAAGAGGCCCCAGGAGGGAGCCTTGAGGAACCCCACATGTCATATTTGTCAACTTATATTAAAGTAGTCCAGTCTACTGAAGATAAAAGCACTCAGTCTAGTATGAGTTAATAACAATGGGACATCATCATGAGCACCACACCTCCCTCTGACTATAAAGGATGTATTTACAGAAGGAGGAATCAGGATCACACTCACTCGTTGCAGATGATGACTTTGCAGTCCTCGGGTTTTCCGAAAACCTGGAAGCGTTTCCGGAGCATGTTCTGGGTCACGCTGGTTGGCAGGTTGTGGATGTAGAACACCTGGCAGTTGTCCTGGAAACAGGGAAACCATGGCAACAGTCAGGGACATACATTAAAAAATAGGACAACGCAGAGCAGGAGGACAGACGTGGGAAATGATTGCAGGACGGACAACACTTTACTTCCCCTCCCTGCTGCAGCATGCATCTGAATATCAGTTTGCATAAGCATTACCTAAAATCATGTTTGCATGCTTTGTGTGGTTTTAAAGTCTTAAGGCTACTGAGGAGCAGAGGTGTACAAGATCTGAGTACTTCTACTTTTACTACAAGTACAAGATCTGAGTACTTCTCCCATTCTGCTGAGGAGTTTGCCTTTATGTTTAAGAGTGTGTGAAGGTGTGTGTGTTCTCTGTACCTCGTCAGACTTGGCTTTGTTCCTCTGCTTGTCTTCGGGACAGATCTCCGAGTTCTCACTAAGAAGTGAACGAGAGAGAAAGAGAGGCGTTAGTGAGAAAAGGACAGAAGGTGAAGCTGAAATGTCAGACAGGAGGGAACAGGTGAACTGCGGCAAAATCTGACACTTCCTCCCTCTGACTGCAACACTGCAACACCTCTCACTGTTTCATCCCCTCCCTTTGTCTGCCAGGTACAGAAATAATACGAACACTGACCTGATTCTGTGGAAAGTCAACTCACTGTATCTTACAAGGGCAGAATGAACACTGACCTGATTCACGGTACAGTCTTTGAAACATGTTCAAGATTTGGCTAAAGAACGATTTCTTACACACTGAATGCATCACCTTCACTTCACTCTACATTCTCTCTGCACTTTGAATTGCCTTGTGTTGAAAGGTGCTATATAAATAAACTTGCCTTGCCTTGCCTTACATGCAGAGGTCTGGGCAAAAGAGCAGAGCAAATCTCAGGTATAAGTCAATATTGTTTAAAGTAAACACCATCAAAGGCGTTTGAAGTTGGTCGTGTTGCTGCAATGCTATCTTTTCCTGATCAGCGTTTGATGCTTTGACTTGTGGCGCATTTACAACCAAAGATGTCTGCATGTAGAGTAAAGCCTTTGTTTACTTGTCTCTATGAGTTGGTGCGTCGATATATAGTATAAGACGTAGAGTTTAATCCACTCTGCAAACACACGGTTCTTCTAACTGGCCTTTGTTCACAGCTACAGACAGATTGTAGACCCTGTGTTGTGAGCAGTTGGCTTCCCATATGTGCCACCATATGCCAAGACAATTACACAAGAGTGGTTCTTGGATTAGAGTGTATAAAATGCCTGTCCCTGGTCTGGAAGTCAATGGTTTCTCAGAATGTGTTTTTGGTTGTTAGCCTGTCTGTGGTTAATACAAGCTGAAGAGATTTTAATGTTTTGTTCTACGACATAAAATAGGTCAGTAAATACCCCACTGGTGAATTTACAAGTGTCTATGAGAGACCTGCCTCTCTTCGTTTGACATCTTCTTGACCCCTCCCTCCTCTTCCTCCACGGTACAAGTGTTTGTCCACAGCTTTAAAGTCAAAACTGCTCAACCAGTTGGAAATCTGCTCGAATGTGGTAGGTCTGTGAGAGACTGTATGAACCAGCCGACCGTAACAACATATCAACATCATCTCTAACTCCGACCAGGTCCTGAACAGAGGATATGAATCTTTATCAAACCAGAGGAACAGGGTCCCGCTTGACTGACTGAAGTACTCCTTTGTGCACGAGTTAATCCTGAAATGAGATACAGAGTTGCAGCTGAAACTGAGCATGTTTTCTCTTCAGTGATCGTCATGTTATGGTAAATGTCTATTCCTTGTATCGTGTCTTAATATGTGTCCTTGTTGAAGTTGCAAATGGAGCTGCTGTTATGCAAGAAACATGTTGATCTGACAATAAAGCATTTTATCGTGTTCTGTCTCACCTGGAGTCTGTCTTGCTGGCGGGGGAGTCGGGACACAGGTGCATTGTGGGTGATGGCGAGCGAGATGCAGACGATCTCTCCACCTCCTCCTCGGACACCGGAGGCGTAGCGGTCGCCGACTGGCAGTGCGAGGGCGGCGGCAATGAAGAAATCACCAACTTCCTCGCCGTTTTGGTCGTGGTGGTCGTGATCTGCTGCTCCAGCAATTCTGCTATCTGTGACGCCACCATCACTTCCTCTCTCTCCCTCTCTCTCTCCCTCGACCCCTGATCGTCTACATTTTTCGGTGCTTTGCTACCATCCATTCCCCCACTTTGCGCCTGTAACATGGCGCCCAACATGTCGGCGCTGCGTTTCCTGCTCTCCCCGAGGCTCAGCGCGCAGTAGTCGTGATCTCCGAAGGTCCGGTAGGATTCGTTGGCGCCCGCCTGACCCATGCGCCGCAACTGGGCGTAAAGCTCCGTTTGTTCCAGAAGCTTCCGTGGAGGGTGAGCGCGAGAAAGCCAGGACGAGGAAGCCTTCGTGGAAACGCCGACAACATCGCTGGGTTTTCCTGCCTCTGAAGGTTTGAAGAGCTCATCCTCCACTGGTTTGTGAGGCGGGGTGGTGGGAGGGGTGAGACCTGCGGAGGGAGGAGGAGGTACAACATGAGTCAAATGATCATATAATCATTTAAAACAAACTGCATCCTGACAAGAAATAGTCCTGCACATAAGCTGTGTTTCACAGGTTTATATACAGATTTAGTGAGAAAATACGCAGAGAGCCGGTCATTATGAACAACTGATTTGTTGATTTTGGCTGCAGCTGACGTTAAATTGTCCAGACTTCTTTCTGCGGATTGATATGATGCACATTATTAGCAACACTATGCTATTGCTAGCAGTGGATTGGATAAAGCGCTCTATAAATACAGTCCATTTACCCTCTAGGAAGGAAGACCGCGTAGAGCGTAGCTAGTTTCCCCCTTATTATGCTAAGCTAGGCTAACAGTCTGCTGGCTCCAGCTCCATATTTACAGATTTACTGCACATAAGAAAGTCGTATCAACCTTCGCTTCTAACTCCTACATGAGTTTTCATGCCCTTCATCCTTTTCTCTTCATCCCTACATTACTTCATCCTTTCATCCTTTCCTCCCTCCCTTCTCTTATCTCTTCATCCCTTCATCTTCATTCCTACATCCCTTCATCCTTTCATCCTTTCCTCCCTCCCTTCTCTTATCTCTTCATCCCTTCATCTTCATTCCTACATCCCTTCATCCCTTGGGAGTTTATCGACCTTCGCTTCTAACTCTAAACCCTAAATGTCTACGAGTGTTCGTACTAGGGCTGCTCAATTAATCCTATTTTAATCGCAATTACGATTATGGGTTGCAACGATTACGAAAACAACGTAATCGAAATAAAACGATTTTTTTTGTATTATTACTTTTTTTTTTTTTTTGTTGAATTATACTTAAAGTTCAACTGTTAAAAAATTACTGTTCACATTTTTTTTCTCCAATAAATGGATGTTTTCAAAGTTAATGGATAAACGTTTTTAATGATCGTGATATCAATTATTGACTCAAATAATCGAGATTATGATTTTTGCCATAATCGAGCAGCCCTAGTTCAAACCCGGCATCTTGTTACGTCTAATCCCAAACTAAAACAGATGTAACCCCACTCTCCCCTGGCTCTTATGAGGACATTTCTAGAGCTGTAACCTGTTGCCATCATCCAAACAAACACGTATTAAACATGATCTGTGTTTACGATATGATACGATATACTTTATTGTGCCCGTAAGGAGATTTGTTTACCTGCCGTCCCGCACAGATCCACTCCCAGCGTCTGCTCGAAAGGCTTGCTGCTGTACTGGGACTCTCTGGTGGAAACACAGAAAGAAGAGTTCAATTAAAGAGTGCTTTGTCATGTTGGAGTCTGTTGTGTTTTTCAATCATCCAATAACAGAGAGCTTTTCTTCCCCATGACACACAAATAGCTCCAGCTGATGTCTGCTGAATCTGAATGATGTTTCTCTCGGTAAAAGCTACCGCGCTCCTCGTTTCTTATCACAACAGCCACATGTCCTCGCCTATTCTCCTTCTGCTTTCTATTCCTGGCTGTCTGCTTCTGTTTCTCCAGTCGCCATGAAAGGCAGCATGGAGTGGATTGGCTTCAGGCGGGTTATTACTGAAACTCCTCAGAGAACAGGAGAGTCAAATATATAAAAAACCAAACACACACAACTCTTTCTTTTGTTGGTTCAGAAGGCTCATTTAGAAGATGGACGGACGCCAGGGGTTTGTGGAGGGAAACATTCAGCCTGGCTGGAGAAGATCCAGGCCGGAGGGGAGGGGGTTGATCTTTAAAAGCAAGAGCAGTCTGTCTGGCACAGATTCAAATCAGAGCCAGGCAGAGGCCCCCGTTCATTAGGGATCTTTCAAAATGAAATGTGGGCACATTTTATCTGGTTTTATGAGATGAAACATGACATGAATGCAAACCATGATTTATGAAGGTTCACTACAATTTTGTGCACGTTTTAGCCCCTCACATCTTTGCAGGTGACTTTTCATTCCTACATCCCTTTATCCCCTTTTCCCTTCACCCCTACTTCCTTTCCTTCCTTCATCCCTTCCTTCTCTTATCCTTCATCCACGATCCCTACATCCTTACATCCTCACATCCCTTCCTCCTATCTACTTGTCTCCTCATCCATTTGTCTCCAACCTGTGCATACATATTCAAAGTGTGACTAAGAACTTTCAGTCACACAGACAGTTCGTAATATGTTTATTATAGCAGCATATAGTTTGAGTTTGGCGTCTAGGCTCAATGTTCTTTACAAAGAACATTGAGTGACGATTAGATAACTATCCCCCGAGCCTACAGGTGGAAGCTGGGGTGGAGCTGGGGTGGAGCTGGGGTGGTGGTGGGGTGGAGCTGGGGTGGTGGTGGGGAAGGCGAGTAGCAGCAACATGAAACACAGCAGCAGCAACATGAACGTAGCAATAGCAAGTGAACACAGCAGCGGCAGCATAGCGAGGCAGAGGCAGGAAGACCTGGAAGCTTCAATAGAGCGGCATGTTTAGAATGTGTTTGGTTGGTTGTGAGAGGGACGAGGTGCGTCACGTGTTAATGTATCATTGGTGCTCCAGTTGACTGTCTGAACCAGCTCGCAGGCTTCGCCCCATATCTGTGGTGCTACAATCAGCCCAAGTGGAAAAGTGCCAGAATCGACTTTGAAGAAGATGCTCTATGAAGAGACTGAAGGTGACTCTGACGCTGCGTCGATGCTTTCGTCATGCAGAAGAAGGAATGGTTCGATCCAAACTGCGTTGGAAAAACAATAAAGCTGACCCGTCTGCAGCACAGAGGTTTTAAGATCCACAACCGATCCGTCAAACTTTGCTAAATGTGTTCATCAGCGTTGTGTTCTCTGTCTTAGTTTCAACGGTTTTTTCCTCCCTGCCAACAACAAATCCTCCCAGACTAAACAACTCAATACTTGGAAGTGTATGAGTTATGGAGCGCTGCCACATCGTGAAGCACTAGATCATATCATTGATGCAACAAAACAAGTGGGATCGAACCAATTAGAGGGGGATTTGTTTGAGATGACAGCAGAGGAAATGAACGTTGTGGTTTGCACACATCGTCCGCGGCTTAATGGAAGCTGCCTCTGGACCAGCTTCCAGTGAATCCATTTGGAGTTTACATCAGACTCTTTATCAGAAATCTACCTGGAGAAAGGTATCTGATCTCATCTGATCTGATCTCATCTGATCTGATCTCATCTGATCTGATCTCATCTGATCTGATCTGATCTGATCTGATCTCATCTCATCTGATCTCATCTGATCTCATCTGATCTGATCTGATCTCATCTCATCTGATCTCATCTGATCTGAACTGATCTCATCTGATCTCATCTGATCTGATCTCATCTGATCTGAACTGATCTCATCTGATCTCATCTGATCTGATCTCATCTGATCTGATCTGATCTGATCTGATCTCATCTGATCTGATCTGATCTCATCTGATCTGATCTGATCTCATCTGATCTCATCTGATCTCATCTGATCTGATCTGATCTGATCTGATCTGATCTGATCTGATCTCATCTGATCTGATCTCATCTCATCTGATCTCATCTGATCTGATCTCATCTGATCTCATCTGATCTCATCTGATCTGATCTGATCTCATCTGATCTCATCTGATCTGATCTCATCTGATCTGATCTCATCTCATCTGATCTCATCTGATCTGATCTCATCTGATCTCATCTGATCTCATCTCATCTGATCTCATCTGATCTGATCTGTTCTGATCAGATCAGATCTGATCTGATCTGATCTCATCTCATCTGATCTGATCTGATCTGATCTGATCTGATCTGATCTCATCTGATCTGATCTGATCTGATCTGATCTGATCTGATCTCATCTGATCTGATCTGATCTCATCTGATCTGATCTGATCTCATCTGATCTCATCTGATCTCATCTCATCTGATCTCATCTCATCTAATCTGATCTCATCTGATCTGATCTCATCTGATCTGATCTCATCTGATCTCATCTGATCTGATCTCATCTGATCTGATCTCATCTGATCTCATCTGATCTGATCTCATCTCATCTGATCTGATCTGATCTGATCTCATCTGATCTCATCTGATCTGATCTGATCTCATCTGATCTGATCTGATCTGATCTCATCTGATCTGATCTCATCTCATCTGATCTGATCTCATCTGATCTCATCTGATCTGATCTCATCTCATCTGATCTGATCTGATCTGATCTCATCTGATCTCATCTGATCTGATCTCATCTGATCTCATCTCATCTGATCTGATCTCATCTGATCTCATCTGACCTGATCTGATCTCATCTGATCTGATCTCATCTGATCTCATCTGATCTCATCTGATCTGATCTGATCTGATCTGATCTGATCTCATCTGATCTCATCTCATCTGATCTGATCTCATCTGATCTCATCTCATCTGATCTGATCTCATCTGATCTCATCTGATCTGATCTGATCTCATCTGATCTGATCTCATCTGATCTCATCTGATCTTCACATAGAGAGACTCACCCTGTGTTCTTGGAGTTGAGAGGCAGACAGAGGCAGGCTCGTTTCTCTGCAAACACATGAAAAACACAGTTATAATCATCACTTTATAACATGCACCCCAGCATGTGTGTGTGTGTGTGTGTGTGTGTGTGTGTGTGTGTGTGTGTGTGTGTGTGAGTGTGTGTGTGTGTGTGTATCATTCTTAACTGTTAGTATGAACATCTGGTATTTTAAATTATTTTTTTATGTACTTTATTCATCCCAAATTGGGAAAATGTGTAGTCATCTGTGTACTTCTTCTACTGTGTGTGTGTGTGTGTGTGTGTGTGTGTGTGTGTGTGTGTGTGTGTGTGTGTGTGTGTGTGTGTGTGTGTGTGTGTGTGTGTGTGTGTATGTGTGTATTAAACCTCACCGTTGTGGCAGCAGTGTTTGTTCTCTAGTTCTCCGGCCATCAGTTTTTCTGTCGGCGTCGTCGCTCCTCCCGTTTGTGTCGGCAGCACTTTGACTCCCACTCTCGCCTCCTCCCTTTCTTCCCTTTCCTTCCTCCCCATGACTCCTTCCCTCTCCTTTCCTGGCCGAAGCCTCTTGCCGAAGCGACTCGGGAAAGAGGCGAGTCGACGGGAGCGACGAACCGAAAAAGAGCCGCCGTCCTCCGCAAAATCCGCAAAATCCACAAAATCCTCCAAATCCTCCGGGCTCTGAGGCCGCCTCTGCTGGGAGTCTTTACGGAGCTCCAGTTTATTTATAGTGGAGGGGGGGGAGGAAGATTTATTTGGGTGTGAGACTCTGCTGGGGGAGTGAACGTAGGGGGGGGTTTGCAGTCCGTAAGGCTTGGTCACGTCGTACGAGCTGCTCTGCTGCAAGAGGTCTCGGAGGAGAGAGTTGGCCTTCATCTCCCGCCGCCTGAAGGACAAGAAACAGAAACAGAATTATTATTATTCATCGTTTATTTGGCAGGGACAATGCACAGTAACGAACACTTAAAACATTCAAATGTGTCAAGCGTAACAGTGCCAGATTTAGCTTTGAGCTAATTTCCCTCTAATAAGTTGTTATAGTAAGATATTGAGAATGGACAATGTTGGTGTGGGTTTTGAGGTATATTGAGGAAGTGGTATCAAATTCTGACATTATTAGGATCCAAAATTGCAGATTGGAGTCCTCTAACACTTTAAAACGACCCAAAATGCAGCAAAATCAGTCCAGGAGTACAAATATGGCAACTTTCAAGAGCAGAATAAGAAACAGAATCCGGATCAGAATTCCTTCATTCGTCCCACAGAGCGGACATTACGTTGCTACAGTAAAGATATCGAGAACGGACAATGTTGGTGTGGTTGTTGAGGTATATTGAGGGTGTGCTGACATTTTTAGGGTCCACAATTGCAGTTTTGAGTAAAAAACGACCCAAGATTCAGCTGAATCAGCCCAACAGGAGTACAAATATGGCCAATTCCTGGTTAAAACTGTCATATTTGATCCTGAAAATGTCAGAAATGGACTCAGCGTCCTCAATAACCTCCAACACCTATTAACTATTGTCTGCAAATGAAATGTATGCTAATTGTGCAATGTACAGGTTAGCATCCAGAAGTTTCTTTGTGTTGGAAACCTGCACTCTACATTTCTAACACAACACTTCTTCTCAATAACACATTTCTGTGTGATTTGACTAACCTTGCAAAGGGCATCCTGCGGGGGGCGCTGTTGCTCCCAGTGCCCGGCGCGGACACCAGTACCACCCTGCTGTGGGTGTTAGTGGGGGGGCGGGGCGTCTCGTTTCGGGCCCTCTGCCTCGGCGCCTCCTTCCTTTGATCCCAGGTCTGCTGCTTGCGGATGGGCAGGCAGTAGGTGTGCATGTAGGTGATCAGATCCACCACCGAGCGCAGCTCCTTCTCTGAGCTGAACTGAGACTTTGGAGGAGGAACAGCGACGACTCCTCCCTCCACTTCGCTGCTGGAAGACTCCTCCTCTTCATCTTCGTCCTCCTCCTCTGACTCACTGTCCTCTTCCTCTTCGTCCTCCTCCTCTTCCTCCTTGTCCTCCTCAGTGTCTCGAGCGGTGGTCAGGTGTTTGTGCAGCTCGGTGCAGAGACGACCGGACGGACGGACGGCGCGCGGCTTCCTGTCCGGACGGAGGTCACTCTGAAAGGTGGAGACACGGCGAGAGACGTTATATTCAACTGTTTGATCATCAGTGGAACAGCTCTTTCATTCTCATGGACTCAAAACACTCAATACATATATCCCTCATGTGCTTCATCAGTAGGGTCCAGACTGAAGGAACACTAAGAGACTTGAAAGAACCTCAACCACAAAGGTTGGGGCTTGTTTCTGCTAAAATCTTACGAGGAGTTGATAAAAAAAAGTGTTTAAAGGGAACAGCAGAAGAAGACAGACAGGAAGTACACACTAAAGGGAACAACAGAAGAAGACATACAGGAAGTACACACTAAAGGGATCAGCAGAAGAAGACAGACAGGAAGTAAACACTAAAGGGATCAGCAGAAGAAGACAGACAGGAAGTAAACACTAAAGGGATCAGCAGAAGAAGACAGACAGGAAGTAAACACTAAAGGGATCAGCAGAAGAAGACAGACAGGAAGTACACACTAAAGGGAACAACAGAAGAAGACATACAGGAAGTAAACACTAAAGGGAACAGCAGAAGAAGACAGACAGGAAGTAAACACTAAAGGGATCAGCAGAATAAGACAGTCAGGAAGTAAACACTAAAGGGATCAGCAGAAGAAGACAGACAGGAAGTAAACACTAAAGGGAACAGCAGAAGAAGACAGACAGGAAGTAAACACTAAAGGGATCAGCAGAAGAAGAAGACAGGAAGTAAACACTAAAGGGATCAGCAGAAGAAGACAGTCAGGAAGTAAACACTAAAGGGATCAGCAGAAGAAGAAGTCAGGAAGTAAACACTAAAGGGATCAGCAGAAGAAGACAGTCAGGAAGTAATTATCATAACCTTTTTTTGAACCTGGTTTGATTTAGTTTTACTAAATAAATTACCAAGGTTAAAGCCCACAAATGTTGGTTATCCTGAGACATGTTATGATGAAGAAATATGTACACATTTCCCACAAGAACAAACTTATTAAAAAATGTCTTGACTGATTGCTGCTAATGACATTTACTAAAATCATTAAATCTGATAAGATGTGGAAGGGTCGAGGAATCACTTCTAAACAAAGTAGTTGTAATGGTTGAGGGATGATTGCGCTCTCTTATCACTTTCATTGGTGCTCATATTGGTAGAAAGAGGAAGTAAACAGGTGTTCTTGTCTCACCTTGACCAGAGGTTTGACCGTCCTCAGGCTGCGGCTGCTGAATCGACTGCCGTTGACTTTCTGTGAATCAATTCCTGCGGGAACGTTGGGAGGCGTCAGCAGCAGCTTCTTCAGCTAGTGAGGAAGAGGAGGGACAAATAGACACATCCATTACTCTGTTTGAAAATACTCTGGTGAAAGTAGAAGTACTGACTAAACTTCTTTACTCAAGTCAAAGTAAAGAGGCTTTGAAATGTACTTCAGTAAAAAGTACCCATAGCTAGCAGCTGTTTTAAAGAGTACCTGACCTCCCTTTATATTAATTCAACATGTAAGAAGTAGAAAGTACAGGTATTTGGGTTCAACATGTAAGAAGTAGAAAGTACAGGTATTTGGGTTCAACATGTAAGAAGTAGAAAGTACAGGTATTTGAGTTCAACATGTAAGAAGTAGAAAGTACAGGTATTTGGGTTCAACATGTAAGAAGTAGAAAGTACAGGTATTTGAGTTCAACATGTAAGAAGTAGAAAGTACAGGTATTTGTGTTCAACATGTAAGAAGTAGAAAGTACAGGTATTTGGGTTCAACATGTAAGAAGTAGAAAGTACAGGTATTTGGGTTCAACATGTAAGAAGTAGAAAGTACAGGTATTTGAGTTCAACATGTAAGAAGTAGAAAGTACAGGTATTTGGGTTCAACATGTAAGAAGTAGAAAGTACAGGTATTTGAGTTCAACATGTAAGAAGTAGAAAGTACAGGTATTTGGGTTCAACATGTAAGAAGTAGAAAGTACAGGTATTTGGGTTCAACATGTAAGAAGTAGAAAGTACAGGTATTTGGGTTCAACATGTAAGAAGTAGAAAGTACAGGTATTTGGGTTCAACATGTAAGAAGTAGAAAGTACAGGTATTTGTGTTCAACATGTAAGAAGTAGAAAGTACAGGTATTTGTGTTCAACATGTAAGAAGTAGAAAGTACAGGTATTTGGGTTCAACATGTAAGAAGTAGAAAGTACAGGTATTTGAGTTCAACATGTAAGAAGTAGAAAGTACAGGTATTTGGGTTCAACATGTAAGAAGTAGAAAGTACAGGTATTTGGGTTCAACATGTAAGAAGTAGAAAGTACAGGTATTTGAGTTCAACATGTAAGAAGTAGAAAGTACAGGTATTTGGGTTCAACATGTAAGAAGTAGAAAGTACAGGTATTTGAGTTCAACATGTAAGAAGTAGAAAGTACAGGTATTTGTGTTCAACATGTAAGAAGTAGAAAGTACAGGTATTTGGGTTCAACATGTAAGAAGTAGAAAGTACAGGTATTTGGGTTCAACATGTAAGAAGTAGAAAGTACAGGTATTTGGGTTCAACATGTAAGAAGTAGAAAGTACAGGTATTTGAGTTCAACATGTAAGAAGTAGAAAGTACAGGTATTTGGGTTCAACATGTAAGAAGTAGAAAGTACAGGTATTTGGGTTCAACATGTAAGAAGTAGAAAGTACAGGTATTTGGGTTCAACATGTAAGAAGTAGAAAGTACAGGTATTTGGGTTCAACATGTAAGAAGTAGAAAGTACAGGTATTTGTGTTCAACATGTAAGAAATAGAAAGTACAGGTATTTGGGTTCAACATGTAAGAAGTAGAAAGTACAGGTATTTGGATTCAACATGTAAGAAGTAGAAAGTCCAGGTATTTGAGTTCAACATGTAAGAAGTAGAAAGTACAGGTATTTGGGTTCAACATGTAAGAAGTAGAAAGTACAGGTATTTGGGTTCAACATGTAAGAAGTAGAAAGTACAGGTATTTGAGTTCAACATGTAAGAAGTAGAAAGTACAGGTATTTGGGTTCAACATGTAAGAAGTAGAAAGTACAGGTATTTGGGTTCAACATGTAAGAAGTAGAAAGTCCAGGTATTTGAGTTCAACATGTAAGAAGTAGAAAGTACAGGTATTTGGGTTCAACATGTAAGAAGTAGAAAGTACAGGTATTTGGGTTCATCATGTAAGAAGTAGAAAGTACAGGTATTTGAGTTCAACATGTAAGAAGTAGAAAGTACAGGTATTTGTGTTCAACATGTAAGAAGTAGAAAGTACAGGTATTTGTGTTCATCATGTAAGAAGTAGAAAGTACAGGTATTTGGGTTCAACATGTAAGAAGTAGAAAGTACAGGTATTTGTGTTCAACATGTAAGAAGTAGAAAGTACAGGTATTTGTGTTCATCATGTAAGAAGTAGAAAGTACAGGTATTTGTGTTCAACATGTAAGAAGTAGAAAGTACAGGTATTTGTGTTCATCATGTAAGAAGTAGAAAGTACAGGTATTTGGGTTCAACATGTAAGAAGTAGAAAGTACAGGTATTTGGGTTCATCATGTAAGAAGTAGAAAGTACAGGTATTTGGGTTCAACATGTAAGAAGTAGAAAGTACAGGTATTTGGGTTCAACATGTAAGAAGTAGAAAGTACAGGTATTTGGGTTCATCATGTAAGAAGTCAAAGTAAAAAGTCGTCAGGAAATATGTAGTGGAGTAAAGTACTGATACCAGAGAATTTACCTTTAGGGCTCAAATGCAACCTTTTTCTTAAGGGTTTTTTAAAGATATCACTTAAATGAATCCCTGTTTTGTGTTAAAGACTAACAAGTTTTTTTTAATGTTTCCACGTGGGATAAAAAGTCGGATCTCGTCCAAACTCCATTCTCTAATCTGCGAGCTGTCGGACGTTAACTCCCCACAGATGGATTGTTTTTCGGGGGGATAATGTGAGCAGAGGTCTCGGGGTTACAGTCCTGTACATTCATCACTTCAGTAAAGCCGACAGCTCCACGGCACATCCACGAGTCCCATTAAAGAGCCATTTCTATCGCTGTATTAACACAATATGACTTCTGCTCCTCCATGTTCCCATCAATCCCTCCTGGTGTCATCAACACTTGTCCATCTCTGATTACCTCCATCTTCTCCTCTACTGTAATCCTTTTCCTGTCTTTCGTCTCATTTTTCCTGCTTTCCAGTTCCCATCTTTTTGCTCCATCTATGATCTTTTACAACCACCACTGAAAACATACGTTGATTTAAAATAGGATGCGAAATTAAACTGTATTGTTGTTATCTGTACCTGAGATCGTATTCATTTATTATTTTAAACCGTTTTTCTACAGTTTTTCTACAGTACAGGGCGACTGTGGCTGCGAGGGAGTGCGGTCGTCTTTCAACCAGAAGGTTGTGGGTTCGATCCCAGCCCGTGCAGTCAACATGTCGATGTATCCTTGGGCAAGATACTTAACCCTGAGTTGCTCCCGATGGCCAACGGTGTGTGAATGTGTGTGAATGTTAGGTCCTAGAGTAAGATACACTGCTCTGTGTGAATGTTAGGTCCTAGAGTAAGGTGCACTGCTCTGTGTGAATGG
>JAPTMU010000103.1:445777-451893 GCA_028583405.1 Pogonophryne albipinna
ATATAATTTACTTTGTTGAGATGCAGTTACTTTTGATCAGATGTTAGGTTGAACTGTAACTTGATTATGGAGCAGAAATGAAAGTGCTTGTTAAAGGATGGCATGTTTTTTATTGAAGTGTTTATTTGCCAAAAATGAATGAAAATATGTTTTGTGTTAAAGGTTTTCAAGCTAAATGACTAAATGAGCATCAAGAGGCTAAGAAGAGGCTGAATGAAGCAAAAAGGAATCACTCAAATACAGAGGAAAGATTCAAGTCTGTCCCAAGTGTCCTTTTGGAAAGAATCAAGCCGTTTTCAGGTTTAGGCAGAAGTCAATCAAACAAACCCAATCACAAGTTGACAGTTTGATATTCAAACAGACTTATCTCTTTCTTGGTAAAAGAAAACTGCATTAAGCTGGAACCTGTACCACGGATGAAGTCAAAGGTCAAATACATCGATTATTCTACAATGTAATGGTAAAGAAACCAATATTGAACTCGTGTTTTTGGTTTCTTTCGTCACCAGGGTTGCAGAAAAACCAGATCCAACGTTTGTGAAACTTAAGATTCAAAAGATTGTGCACAAAGCTACAGTTTGGGAATGACACTTGGCATGGCATTGGAAACCTTCTGAGTAAAAGAAAGCTGCATTAAGCTGGAATCTGTACCACGGATGAAGTCAAAGGTCAACAATTGAATTAGAAACCATTGCTTAGAATAGAATAGCAACAGCAGAGGTCTGCAGTCTCCAATATATATTTTAAGTGTGTTGTTTTAATTGTGTTTTGATGATTTTTCACTCTTTGAGTTTCTAGAAAAGCGCTCTATAAATAAAATGCATTATTATAGCCTCCATGTTTCTCTCTCTTCATGCACACAGGATGCTTTCTAACACTCAAAGTCACCGTGTCAGAAACCCTCCGCGCTCTGACGGGTGAGGTCAGCATGATGAAGTGGTTTCAACACGTCGACCTTACGCTGCGTTTCATCAGGTTCCTCTCCACTAACCGGCCTCTCTTCCTCCTCTGACCTTCAGAGTGCTGAGGGAAACCGACAGCCGTAACTGATTCACCCGTTTACTCGGATTCTGACTGATAACCAGCAGAACCAGGCAAGGTGAGTCGAGGGCAGAGCAGTCATGTGACCAACTGATTATAAGATGATGGAATCTGCTGGTTTGACCTCTCAGGGGGTGTTTCTCAATGTCGAGTCCCGCTGAAGGACTGTTCCAATGTCCAGCATACTTGGAATTCTACCGAGGCCGGCGTACTTCGTAGCGGGACATTTCGAGGCTGCACATGTGTAGACTCCGCGGTCTTAAAATCCCCACAATGCTTTGCGCACGGACCAATTTCCAAATCTTTGGCGGAAATCACGTTCCATTTAAGGCGGGGCCTCTCATATGACGCACACCTGTTAGCCTGTTAGCCTGTTCCACCATTCTTCGTTTTCCGAGGCTAGGAAGGATTCTTGCCTCGCTTCTGAAGGACCTGACTCGGAAGACATGTCCTACCAAGGAAGCGTCCTCGACATTGAGAAACACCCACTATCTCTGAATGTTTGTTATGGACTAAACAATCACCTGCTGGCCTTTTGTAACCAGCGTGTTAATGCCATGTATAATGTGACAGATTTAAAGCAGTGTGTAATCCACACGCTCACAGATATCAGGAGCAGCTTGGCATCACTCTGGCTTCCTTTACTGCCAACCTGCTCTTATCCCGGTAATGGAGCTCCGAAAGTCATTAAAGTCATTTTCATTTCCACCAATTTGACAGGAATGCCCCTTCCTCTGGTCACCTTCCTCTGGTCACCTTCCTCTGGTCACTTTCCTCTGGTCACCTTCCTCTGGTCACCTTCCTCTGGTCACCTTCCTCTGTTCAACTTCCTCTGGTCACCTTCCTCTGGTCACTTTCCTCTGGTCACCTTCCTCTGGTCACTTTCCTCTGGTCACCTTCCTCTGGTCACCTTCCTCTGGTCACCTTCCTCTGGTCACCTTCCTCTGGTCACCTTCCTCTGGTCACCTTCCTCTGTTCAACTTCCTCTGGTCACCTTCCTCTGGTCACCTTCCTCTGGTCACCTTCCTCTGGTCACCTTCCTCTGTTCAACTTCCTCTGGTCACCTTCCTCTGGTCACTTTCCTCTGGTCACCTTCCTCTGGTCACTTTCCTCTGGTCACCTTCCTCTGGTCACCCTTCCTCTGGTCACCTTCCTCTGGTCACCTTCCTCTGGTCACCTTCCTCTGGTCACCTTCCTCTGGGCACCTTCCTTTGGTCACCTTCCTCTGGTCACCTTCCTTTGGTCACCTTCCTCTGGTCACCTTCCTCTATGAAAAGTCCACGTCGTGCCTTTTTCTAAACACCAGTGTCTTTTATCAATCATTTTCCAATTAAGGTATCATTGATCAAATCTTTAAATGCAATATATCTGTGTTTACATCCTAATAAGTAAGACTGATGTTTTTTTAACAGTAACAACTGTGTACTGTAAACACACACACACACACACACACACACACCACACACACACACACACCACACAACACACACACACGCACACACACACACACACACACACACACACACACACACACACACACAGAGAATGCCGTCAAATCGATCCACCAAGCGAGTGCTCTCCAGGCTTTTTTCATAAAAACATAATTTCTATGCCGTTTCCTTTGCCTTGTGTTGAATCAATAAGCCGGCCTTGAATGACAAAGCATCCAATAACTTATTGTGATTGCTCCAATAATTCCAGCAATGTATCCAATATGTATTTCAGGACTCAAACGAGGCACCAGACGAATAGTCCTGATTCTTTCACTTTGAGTGATGAAATGCTCTTTGTATGTAATATGACTTAATTGAACTGCCTGTTATGTAACAGATCTTAAGGTTGTAGGTTCTAGAGGAGTCCCTGTTGTTCCGTGCTGCGACACACCCTTCCTCTCATTGTAAAGCTTCACAGCCGTCCTCTGAGTGTTTTATAGTGCGGTGTGTAATTACAAATAGAAAGGCTCGCCGAACGTTTCGGTATTCATCCGAGCGGCATGCCTGCAAAACAATCGCTCCTTTGTGATCCGATGCTAAATCACAGAAAAACCCTGGAAGCTTTAGCTGAGGAGTTTACCTCAAATCAAGGAAGTGCTCTGGATTCCTCGTGACGATAAGCGAGCAGACGAGGTTTCACTGCAGAGACACTCTTCCTGCTTCAGTGGAGCTGCAGAGCTTTCAGGCTGAACACGAGGAGAGTAGGGCAACACCAACACTAACGGTGCTTTAAGTACTTTTACTACAGTATTGTACTTTTTGACATACTTGTGTATTTACTGCTACTTAATACTTCTCCAACACAACACAAGGGAAACATTGTACTTTTAACTTGTATTGTTGGAGGTATTTGTACTGGGTATGTTCACTTTATGCTATTACACTTCTACTTCGACTGCACCTCATCTGACTTTAGTTACTCGACATATGTTGGTACTTTAAGGATATTTTGATGCTTATACTTTTGTACTTTTACTGAAGTACAGTATGTTGAATGCAGGACTTTTACAGAACATCTACTTCTTCCAACTCTGGGTTTCATGGTTTTTTCGGGGGGTTGTGTCAGGTGCAGAGAGGGAGAGAGAGAGGGAGAGAGAGAGAGAGAGAGAGAGAGAGAGAGAGGGAGAGAGAGAGAGAGAGAGAGAGAGAGGGAGAGAGAGAGAGAGAGAGAGGGGAGAACAACAAGGTCAGTTCCTAGAACTCTGATTCAGGGAAAGATGGAGGGGCCTAGAGAGAGAGAGAGAGAGAGAGAGAGAGAGAGAGAGAGAGGGGAGAGAGAGAGAGAGAGAGGAAGAGAGAGAGAGAGAGAGGGAGAGAGAGAGAGAGAGAGAGAGAGGAAGAGAGAGAGAGAGAGAGGGAGAACAACAAGGTCAGTTCCTAGAACTCTGATTCAGGGAAAGATGGAGGGGCCTAGAGAGAGAGAGAGAGAGAGAGAGAGAGAGAGGAAGAGAGAGAGAGAGAGAGAGAGAGAGAGAGAGAGAGGAGAGAGAGAGAGAGAGGGAGAACAACAAGGTCAGTTCCTAGAACTCTGATTCAGGGAAAGATGGAGGGGCCTAGAGAGAGAGAGAGAGAGAGAGAGAGGGAGAGAGAGAGAGAGAGAGAGAGAGGGAGAGAGAGGAGAGAGGGAGAGCACGGGGGGAGAAGAGAGAGAGAGAGAGAGAGAGAGAGAGAGAGAGGGAGGCATCCATCAGCACTGTGTGAAAAGATAGAGAGGGAGGGCTGAAACACATAAACCAGCTGAGAGAACATACATGTTCAGAGTACTAAACAGTGTCTCTACTTTAAAGAGTCCTCTCCTGCTGATGTTCAGGTGTATATCAGTATGTAGTGTCTCTACTTTAAAGAGTCCTCTCCTGCTGATGTTCAGGTGTATATCAGTATGTGGTGTCTCTACTTTAAAGAGTCCTCTCCTGTTGATGTTCAGGTGTATATCAGGATGGAGTGTCTCTACTTTAAAGAGTCCTCTCCTGTTGATGTTCAGTTGTATATCAGTATGTAGTGTCTCTACTTTAAAGAGTCCTCTCCTGCTGATGTTCAGGTGTATATCAGGATGGAGTGTCTCTACTTTAAAGAGTCCTCTCCTGCTGATGTTCAGGTGTATATCAGTATGTAGTGTCTCTACTTTAAAGAGTCCTCTCCTGTTGATGTTCAGCTGTATATCAGTATGTGGTGTCTCTACTTTAAAGAGTCCTCTCCTGTTGATGTTCAGGTGTATATCAGGATGGAGTGTCTCTACTTTAAAGAGTCCTCTCCTGTTGATGTTCAGTTGTATATCAGTATGTAGTGTCTCTACTTTAAAGAGTCCTCTCCTGCTGATGTTCAGTTGTATATCAGTATGTAGTGTCTCTACTTTAAAGAGTCCTCTCCTGCTGATGTTCAGGTGTATATCAGGATGGAGTGTCTCTACTTTAAAGAGTCCTCTCCTGCTGATGTTCAGGTGTATATCAGTATGTGGTGTCTCTACTTTAAAGAGTCCTCTCCTGCTGATGTTCAGGTGTATATCAGGATGGAGTGTCTCTACTTTAAAGAGTCCTCTCCTGCTGATGTTCAGGTGTATATCAGTATGTAGTGTCTCTACTTTAAAGAGTCCTCTCCTGCTGATGTTCAGGTGTATATCAGGATGGAGTGTCTCTACTTTAAAGAGTCCTCTCCTGCTGATGTTCAGGTGTATATCAGGATGGAGTGTCTCTACTTTAAAGAGTCCTCTCCTGCTGATGTTCAGGTGTATATCAGTATGTAGAGTCTCTACTTTAAAGAGTCCTCTCCCGCTGATGTTCAGGTGGATATCAGGATGTAGTGTCTCTACTTTAAAGAGTCCTCTCCTGCTGATGTTCAGGTGTATATCAGTATGTAGTGTCTCTACTTTAAAGAGTCCTCTCCTGCTGATGTTCAGGTGTATATCAGTATGTAGTGTCTCTACTTTAAAGAGTCCTCTCCTGTTGATGTTCAGTTGTATATCAGTATGTAGTGTCTCTACTTTAAAGAGTCCTTTTTCAGTCTTATTATCAGAGTTTCTATCAATAATCACCAACTTCCTGCAAGTGGGTAAAGATGTTCCTCCTTCACGAGCCCAAAAAAAAATAAAAAAGTTAATATTCCACCAAAGACGTGGGAACATTAAGTCTAAGCTTAGATCTACATTAAAAATGAGTGGAAATCCAGGGGTGACCTTTAATTAAATACAATTACAATCCTAATCACTGCACGAAACTCTGCATGATAATTTGCAGTGTGGACTCTCTCTCTATTTCTGGAAGGACACGCGGTGCTAATAAATACAGAAATATACACACACACACACACACACACACACACACACACACACACACACACACACACACACACACACACACACACACACACACACACACACACACACACACACACACACACACACACACACACACTGGATGAAAGGTCACAGCGTGCCTCTGGTTTTCCTGGAGTTCAGACGCAGACTTTGAACCTCGCAGGCCAACAAGGGAACATCAAGGTTAGCAAACGCAACACAGATTAAGATACCGGGGAGAAAAGAGAGAGGGGGATCATGGGAAAAGGTTTGACTTTGAAGCGTTTATGAAA
>JAPTMU010000103.1:452893-465393 GCA_028583405.1 Pogonophryne albipinna
AGAGAGAGAGATCCTGAGAGAGAGAGAGAGAGAGAGAGAGAGAGAGAGGAGAGGGAGAGAGAGAGAGATGAGAGAGATCCTGAGAGAGAGAGAGAGAGAGAGAGAGGAGAGAGAGAGTGATAGGATAGAGAGTAGAGAGAGAGAGAGAGAGAAGAGAGAGGAGAGTGAGAGAAGAGAGAGAGGAGAGTGAGAGAGAGAGAGAGAGAGAGAGAGAGTGAGAGATGAGAGAGAGAGAGAGAGTGAGAGGAGGAGAGAGAGAGAGAGAGTGAGAGAGAGAGAGAGAGAGAGAGAGAGAGAGTGAGAGAGAGAGAGAGAGATCCTGAGGAGAGAGAGAGAGAGAGAGAGAGAGAGAGAGTGAGAGAGGAGAGATCCTGAGAGAGAGAGGAGAGAGAGAGAGAGAGAGAGAGTGAGAGAGAGAGAGCCGAGAGAGAGAGTGAGAGAGAGAGAGAGAGAGAGAGAGAGTGAGAGAGGAGAGAGAGAGAGAGAGTGAGAGAGAGAGAGAGTGAGAGAGAGAGAGAGTGAGAGAGAGAGAGGAGAGAGAGAGAGAGTGAGAGAGAGAGAGAGAGAGAGAGTGAGAGAGAGAGAGAGAGAGAGAGAGAGAGAGTGAGAGTGCCAGATCAGTGCATGCGCTGCATCGTCCAATCAGTGAGCGATACACAGTAAGGGGGCGGGGCGAGTGTCTGAGGATTTCACCGGAGGATGGTCTGGTGGTTCCTCGATTATCGCTCCTCGGTCCAAATCAACTTCCGGTGAGACCGAGGAGCGAGGAAATGACAAATAAGAGAAGTGAAACGCACCCTTGTTTAAAAGAAGCCTCCTTTCTAGTTTGAAAGCTGTAATCTGATTGGTTACGTTGGTGGTTAACAAGCCAATCAGACCCATCTCTAATCATGTCCTCTTGCTGAGTGCTCTGGAGGATGGTGTTGCCCAATGAACACTCCAGCTGTCTCTGTGGTTTAGGAGACTTGCTGAATGAGAGGAACTCCCTTCCACATTGTCTTAGTGTCGGTACTTAGAGCGAAGTCAACATCTTTATCGCCCTGGACTGCAAAGAACAACTTCTGTTCATTCAGAACAGTTTTAAGGCACTAACCGTTAAGATTACCAATATATGATATTTAGGATTTCACGGCCATGTTTGGAGCTGTAGAGCCTGAGCGGTGCACAGCTCTGCAAGGTGTTAAATAATCATTGGAATTTAAATGGGTAATGCCACCAGTTGAGCAAATAGCTGGATATCGAGCATCCTCTATAGCATGCTTGGTAGCAGTGTCTTTGGATCCATACTGTGATCTTCTTGCATTTCAGGCTGCCATTAGTTTCAGCTGGAGATTTGAAACTGGTTGGAAAAGGTCATCTGGCATAAAAACTAGAGTCTACGACATCAACGTCTTTCCCTCATCCTCCCTTTCCTCTGCTTCCTTTCCTCTGCATCCTTTCCTCTGCATCCTTTTCTCTGCGTCCTTTCCTCTGCATCCTTTCCTCTGCTTCCTTTCCTCTGCATCCTTTACTCTGCGTCCTTTCCTCTGCATCCTTTCCTCTGCTTCCTTTCCTCTGCATCCTTTCCTCTGCGTCCTTTCCTCTGCCTCCTTTCCTCTGGATCCTTTCCTCTGCATCCTTTCCTCTGCGTCCTTTCCTCTGCGTCCTTTCCTCTGCGTCCTTTCCTCTGCATCCTTTCCTCTGCTTCCTTTCCTCTGCATCCTTTCCTCTGCGTCCTTTCCTCTGCGTCCTTTCCTCTGCATCCTTTCCTCTGCTTCCTTTCCTCTGCGTCCTTTCCTCTGCTTCCTTTCCTCTGCTTCCTTTCCTATGCTTCCTTTCCTCTGCATCCTTTCCTCTGCATCCTTTCCTCTGCTTCCTTTTCTCTGCATCCTTTCCTCTGCTTCCTTTTCTCTGCTTCCTTTCTCCTATAAATCCTTTCTCCTATATCCTTTCTCCTACATCCTTTCCTCTGCATCCTTTCCTCTGCCTCCTTTCCTCTGGATCCTTTCCTCTGCATCCTTTCCTCTGCATCCTTTCTCCTATTCATCCTTTCTCACATCCTTTCTCCTACATCCTTTCTCCTATACATCCTTTCTCCTACATCCTTTCTCCTACATCCTTTCTCCTCTACATCCTTTCTCCTACATCCTTTCTCCTCTACATCCTTTCTCCTATTCATCCTTTCTCTTACATCCTTTCTCCTACATCCTTTCCTCTGCATCCTTTCCTCTGCATCCTTTCTCCTATACATCCTTTCCTCTGCATCCTTTCCTCTGCACCCTCTCTCCTTCATCTCCTCTTGTCCTTGGCAACATCAAGGAGTCGTGACAGGATGGATGGAAAGCAAAAAAAGGGAGGAGGGAGGAGAGGGTGTGTCGTGATGCTCGACTTCACCTTTCAGCTCTGCAGGGATGGGAGGAAGAGGAGGAGGAAGAGGAGGAAGAGGAGGAGGAGGAGGAGGAGATGATTTAAAGCCAGAGGAGGAGGAGATGATTTAAAGCCAGAGGAGGAGGTTAAAGAGCAAGGAAACAGGAGGGGTGAGGAGAATCACATCGTAAAAAGAGCAAGAGCGTGAAAATGACATGAGAGAGGAGGGAGACACACACACGCACACGCACACACACACGCACACACACCCGCACACACACACACTGATGCATCTGCTAGATGAGCCGTTAGATCAGGTGACCGACGGCTCCGTTACCTTTCACCTGCTTCTCCTCTTCCTCCTTTCTTTCATCTTTCTCCCTTTCTCTTACATTTTTCATTTCCCCCCTTTTTTAAGCCTCTTTTCAAACTATAACCTCCTCCATCTTTCTCTCTCTCAATCTCGTTTCCTATCTTCCTCCTTCGCTATCTTCCCATCTCTCCTTCATCCTCAGTGTCTTCAGTAATGAAGCTTCTCTCTGTTCGCGCTAATAGAACTGCTGCCACACAGAAAGGCCATACATCAGCCTGTCAGTGTGTGTGTGTGTGTGTGTGTGTGTGTGTGTGTGTGTGTGTGTGTGTGTGTGTGTGTGTGTGTGTGTGTGTGTGTGTGTGTGTGTGTGTGTGTGTGCAGGACATTGAGATGTGTCACTGGGATATAGGTGCCTAATCTGCCTGGATACAGTACCTGTATCACGTGCACACACACACACACACACACACACACACACACACACACACACACACACACACACACACACACACACACACACACACACACACACACTCGAAGGTGGTGCCAACTAGTCGGGAGGTCGAGACAAATTCAGTGTTTAAAACGTCTCCTTCAAATGGATACACTGTGCCGCAATTTACTGCATGCGTGTGCGTGGGGGGGGTGTGTGTGTGTATGTGTGTGTGTGTGTGTGTGTGTGTGTGTGTGTGTGTGTGTGTGTGTGTGTGTGTGTGTGTGTGTGTGTAGGAACAGGTGTGTGTTATCTAAGCTGCTGTAACACAAGACACCTTCTGTCATTGTCTTTGTGTAAAGGATACCAACGTGCTGACTGACTTGCTAACCCCTGTAGCTTCTGTGTGTGTGTGTGTGTGTGTGCGTGTGTGTGTGTGTGTGTGTATTTGTGTGTGTGTGTGTGTGTGTGTGTGTGTGTGTGTGTGTGTGTGTGTGTGTGTGTGTGTGTGTGTGACAGAAGGTTAGGGTGTGTCCTAATCCCTCCTGATAGTAGGACAAAGTATAATCAATATTACATTAAGTCTGTAAATAAGGATTATCTTTATTATCAATTCATGTGTTGATTATTGTTTAAAACCCATTTTGATGAAGTATTTGCACTTTAGATAATCTGCCTTCTTCTTGGATTTATTTTCTAAATGTTTAATATGAGTTTATATTTACCTTGTTATTAAGTTCATTTTAAATTGCATTTCTCCAATTTTATTTATATTTTAGAGGTGGAATTTCTGTCCCGTTTTTGCCTGTTTTTATTGGCTATTAGACATTTAAAATGAACCCCATAGAAATGTATTCAATAGAGCTTTAGTTGATACAATATCAGGAAATAAGGATAAATGCCCTTCAAACGACCACCATGATCTTCAGTTTTCTCATTCTTTCTCAATATTCTATGTAAAGAAAAGGGAAAAGAAGCAGTAGAAATGAAGGGAAACTTAATTCTGTATACTGTAATTACATGAAGGAGTCGTAATTAATTAGCCGTGGATGAACTGATGGTGTGTTTTCCCGTCCTGAACCCTTTAACCTTCACTTCTCATGCTGCTTATCAGCACATTTCCTAGAAATCTCACCACGACCTTGAGCAGCCAACGGTGTGTGTGTATCCATGTGTGTGTGTGTGTGTGTTGCCGAGCTGTGATAAGATTGTCCTATTAGTTACAGCTTGCTAGGCCCATCCTGCTGTATGGGAACACGGTGCATTGCAATTGAATTTAAAACAACTCACACAAATGGGCTGTTTGGATCACTGATAGTGTCACCACCGCTAAGCTAAAGGTGGCTAATGTTGAGCTATAAAAGAATACAGCACGGTCACATGACTTCACGTCACCACCGCTAAGCTAAAGGAGGCTAATGTTGGGCTAGAAAGGAACTACAGCACGGTCACATGACTTCACGTCACCACGCTAAGCTAAAGGAGGCTAATGTTGGGCTGTAAAGGAACTACAGCACGGTCACATGACTTCACATCACCACCGCTAAGCTAAAGGTGGCTAATGTTGGGCTATAAAAGAACTACAGCACGGTCACATGACTTCACGTCACCACCGCTAAGCTAAAGGAGGCTAATGTTGGGCTAGAAAGGAACTACAGCACGGTCACATGACTTCACGTCACCACGCTAAGCTAAAGGAGGCTAATGTTGGGCTGTAAAGGAACTACAGCACGGTCACATGACTTCACGTCACCACCGCTAAGCTAAAGGTGGCTAATGTTGGGCTGTAAAGGAACTACAGCACGGTCACATGACTTCACGTCACCACCGCTAAGCTAAAGGTGGCTAATGTTGGGCTGTAAAGGAACTACAGCACGGTCACATGACTTCAAGTCACCACCGCTAAGCTAAAGGAGGCTAATGTTGGGCTATAAAGGAACTAGAGCACGGTCACATGACTTCACGTCACCACCGCTAAGCTAAAGGCGGCTAATGTTGGGCGTGATGACATTTAGTCGTCTCATTTAGACACTTGTTAGCAACCGCCATTTTTAACTTCACCAGTGGGGTATTTACCGACATATTTTATGTCGTACAACAAAACGTTAACAACCAAAAAATGTTGTACTTTTTTCCATTTTAGGACTCATTCCTGCACCTCTTTCCTATGTTTTCCTCTTCAGCTTCGGTCTGTTCACAAGCTTCTCTTAAACGCTTGAACATCAGTGTTTTTATCTCTGAGTGGGTATTGATGTTTTTGTTTTTGTTTGCGTTTCACTTTAATGAAAAGCCAGTTAGCCCGGTGACCAATCTTCACAATGTAGCTCCACACTGTAATCTGCAGGCTGCAAACACAATCAGCTGCAATTTGTCTCTCTCTCTCTCTCACACACACACACACACACACACACACACACACACACACACACACACACACACACACACACACACACACACACACACACACACACACACACACACACACACACACACACACACACACACACACACACACAGGTTTGTTTATGTGTTTGTGGCAGTGCAAACAGGAAGTGATTAGGCTGTAATTAGCTGTGAGGTTTTCATCAGGTTGTTGCTTCTGAGAGAAAGAAAAGGATAGCCGAGTGCTTTGAGGTTCCTGAGACCCTTAATGTTTTATATCCACCAGCTCTGTCTCATCTCAAGATTGACCTTGTCAGGAATTGATTGGTTGATTGAGTGGCTGTTAAGGCGATTGATTGCCTAATTGATTGATTGAGGTGTGGGTGGTCGAGGAGACCTTCATCTTTTTACAGGCAGTATGAGACTCTTTAAAGTAGAGACACTACATACTGATATACACCTGAACATCAGCAGGAGAGGACTCTTTAAAGTAGAGACACTACATACTGATATCCACCTGAACATCAGCAGGAGAGGACTCTTTAAAGTAGAGACACTACATACTGATATACACCTGAACATCAGCAGGAGAGGACTCTTTAAAGCAGATACACTACATACTGATATACACCTGAACATCAGCAGGAGAGGACTCTTTAAAGTAGAGACACTACCTACTGATATACACCTGAACATCAGCAGGAGAGGACTCTTTAAAGTAGAGACACTACATACTGATATACACCTGAACATCAGCAGGAGAGGACTCTTTAAAGTAGAGACACTACATACTGATATACACCTGAACATCAGCAGGAGAGGACTCTTTAAAGTAGAGACACGACATACTGATATACACCTGAACATCAGCAGGAGAGGACTCTTTAAAGTAGAGACACTACATACTGATATACACCTGAACATCAGCAGGAGAGGACTCTTTAAAGTAGAGACACTACATACTGATATACACCTGAACATCAGCAGGAGAGGACTCTTTAAAGCAGATACACTACATACTGATATACACCTGAACATCAGCAGGAGAGGACTCTTTAAAGTAGAGACACTACATACTAATATACACCTGAACATCAGCAGGAGAGGACTCTTTAAAGTAGAGACACTACATACTAATATACACCTGAACATCAGCAGGAGAGGACTCTTTAAAGTAGAGACACTACATACTGATATACACCTGAACATCAGCAGGAGAGGACTCTTTAAAGTAGAGACACTACATACTGATATACACCTGAACATCAGCAGGAGAGGACTCTTTAAAGTAGAGACACTACATACTGATATACACCTGAACATCAGCAGGAGAGGACTCTTTAAAGTAGAGACACTACATACTGATATACACCTGAACATCAGGAGGAGAGGACTCTTTAAAGTAGAGACACTACATACTGATATACACCTGAACATCAGCAGGAGAGGACTCTTTAAAGTAGAGACACTACATACTGATATACACCTGAACATCAGCAGGAGAGGACTCTTTAAAGTAGAGACACTACATACTGATATACACCTGAACATCAGCAGGAGAGGACTCTTTAAAGTAGAGACACTACATACTGATATACACCTGAACATCAGCAGGAGAGGACTCTTTAAAGTAGAGACACTACATACTGATATACACCTGAACATCAGCAGGAGAGGACTCTTTAAAGTAGAGACACTACATACTGATATACACCTGAACATCAGCAGGAGAGGACTCTTTAAAGTAGAGACACTACATACTGATATACACCTGAACATCAGCAGGAGAGGACTCTTTAAAGTAGAGACACTACATACTGATATACACCTGAACATCAGCAGGAGAGGACTCTTTAAAGTAGAGACACTACATACTGATAGACACCTGAACATCAGCAGGAGAGGACTCTTTAAAGTAGAGACACTACATACTGATATACACCTGAACATCAGCAGGAGAGGACTCTTAGAGGCGTCTGAGATGAGGAGGAAACACACCTGTCATGTTTTCTCTCCCAGCATAAAAAGCTTCCTCTCACGGGAGTGTGAGAGCATTCGGGTCGTTCCACACACCGAGGCATTATCTAATTTGACTCTTTATAATTGATTAAGGCACCGTTGACTCGGTCGTATTACAGCGTTCAGGTTTCCTGTTCCCTCACAGTGTCTGATCTGTTTCTGTTACGGAGCCTCAGAGGTGCTTTCCTCAGAATGAGCAGAATGTGTTGCTGCAGCGTTGTGTGTTTATTTTTGAAAGGACGACACAACATCAGCAGTTCCAGGGTCAGCGCAGCGGATAACAGACGACACACACACACACACTCACACACACACACACACACACACACACTCACACACACACACACACACACACACACACACACACACACACACACACACACACACACACACACACACGTACACACGAGACTGCATGTTACAAATCACACACAAGCACGAGACTGAATAGTGGAAGAGCCTCCATCGTTGAATGTGATGTGCCGAGATCAGGGGACTTTAAATTAGATGCAGTAATCTGATTGGTCGACCTGCCTCTGCCGTATTAAGGTCAAGTGAAGCGACGGATTTCAGACAGAGTGTGTGATGCGATTGGCCGAGGTCCAGAGTTGTAATCAGGGTCAGAGAAAGGTGTTTGTATGTGTGTGTGTGTGTGCGCACACTTAGGTTATGAAAACACACACAGCCTTTATAGACTCCTGCGTGCTTCAAAATGCATCCTCCTACACACACACACACACACACACACACACACACACACACACACACACACACACACACACACACACACACACACACACACACTAATTAACTTTTGACCTGACCCCTGTGATAAGGTTAATTCTTATTTTCTCCAATCCTGTTAAGAGCTTTAAAGCGCTGCGTACCTGAACAGATAGATCACCTGCTGAGAGGAAACGTGGAGGTAGAGGTAAATAATGTTTGAACTCATAGGGATTATACAGGAAGTGCGAATAACGTCAAATATAATATAATGAGCTTTATTTGTATTGCACATACTAGAAATGCAGTCCAAAGTGCTTCATAGTAGACGGTTGACATCTTCTAAAACATCGAATACCAGTAAACAGACACAACATGAGCGTAGAATCTAAAATACAAGACAATATAATCGTGCATTAAAAGGAGGAAAGTGCAAATTCACAGTGTGATTACAGCTGGGAATAAAGGCAGTGGTGGCCTGATATTAATAAAGGTTACATCAGAGTGCAGCAGATAGCAGGGGTTAGAGACCAGGCTAAAGGGAACAGATATGTGCTTCTTTCAAAGAGCTCCCTGATGTCTGTAGGTACTTTGCAGAAGGCCCAATAAGACCATGTTCAAGCCAACTGAATTTGCATTTAGTAATGAGTGTCATGCGTTGTCCAAGGCATGTGACAGGAAGTAAATAGAGAGGGGGGGGGGAATGAGAGGCGAGACGTTGATGTTTGTTTCCTCCTAATGAGATCCTCAGGGAAGGATTGGACGTGTGTTAATGCAACACCACGAGCAGACGATGGAGCACTGTTTTTAAATCTCGTTTAATGACCTACTTGCTTTTGGAGACCACGTGTCGTGAATCAGTCTGTGTTTTCTAAATTGGAGTTTTTCTATTTGGTTGTGTTTTAAAATGTTGTATCATGACATGTTACTTGTACATACATCAAATCAAATCAAGTTTTATTTATAGAGCACATTTATAAACGATTTTTGGTGGAGCCAAAGTGCTGAACATATAATAAAGATAGCCTACAGTAGAGACACTTTACAGCAAATACAACAGCACAGACCCTCTGTCCTCAGACCCTCTGTCCTTAGACCCTCTGTCCTCAGACCCTCTGTCCTTAGACCCTCTGTCCTCAGACCCTCTGTCCTCAGACCCTCTGTCCTTAGACCCTCTGTCCTTAGACCCTCTGTCCTCAGACCCTCTGTCCTTAGACCCTCTGTCCTCAGACCCTCTGTCCTTAGACCCTCTGTCCTTAGACCCTCTGTCCTCAGACCCTCTGTCCTTAGACCCTCTGTCCTTAGACCCTCTGTCCTTAGACCCTCTGTCCTCAGACCCTCTGTCCTTAGACCCTCTGTCCTTAGACCCTCTGTCCTCAGACCCTCTGTCCTTAGACCCTCTGTCCTTAGACCCTCTGTCCTCACACCCTCTGTCCTTAGACCCTCTGTCCTTAGACCCTCACATCGTACAAGGAGAAACTTCCAGAGAAACCCCACAGTTTAAAGGGAACATGGGAGAAACCTCAGGGAGAGCAACAGAGGAGGGATCCCTCTCCCAGGACGGACAGACGTGCAATAGATGCCGTGTGTAAATCCAAGAGATAATACATTTTACAGCAGATAGACTGAATGTTAGGAAATGCATGTGTCTGTCATAAGAAGATGAATCCACGAGGATGTCAGCTACAATCCTGTGGGAGCCATCAGGGAAGCAGCATGACGAGACCCAAGGCAGGACCGCAGAGACAGGTTCAGTCACGACCCGAAGTCCACCACTTAATCCAGAACTCAGGATAGAGGATCCAGGACACAGGACTACAGCAAGAGGATCAGCCTCGACTCCGGATCCCGGCGTAGATATAGATACAAAACAAGAACAAAGATTTGGCTGGGTTAATCGGAACAAGAGAATACACAGACACAGACAGAGAGGGAAAAGGTCATTGGATACAAGTTATTCTTGATAACCCTCTAGAAAGATCTCATGAACTTCCCCACTCAATCTATGAAGACCCGAGCAGTTCTATTAGATATAGGATAAGACTTCATAAATACTCAATACTGTGCCCACAGGAGCAATTTGGGGTGAAGTGTCTCAGGGACACAACAACATGCTGACTGCAGTGGGGTTTGAACCTGTGCTCCCCTGATCCCAACACCAACGCACTAACCCACTGCGCCACCCGCCCCCCCGTATAATCATGTATGAGGGTTTTCAGTCTGTGGCTACAAGGGTATTTCCTTTTACATTAGTTTCTTTTTGCCCTACCGGTTTTGTCGAAATGTATTTATGCTGCTATATAAATAAAGTTGCATTGGATAGAGAGCTCTGCAGGAAGTAAAGGGGAAGGAAGGATGAAGGGGAAAGTAGGGAGGGAAATGGATGTACTGCATGTCGTCAAAGTCAACTTTATCATCAATATCTCTGTTTGTCACCGTCCCAAAGAATACAAATATATAACAAAACGTTCAAATCTCTTCAGCTTGGGACTTTATTTCAGACTCACAACTAAAAACACATCCAGAAAACCATTGACTTCCAGACCAGGGGACAGGAAGTGATGAAACGCTGACTTATTTATTGGTTTTTACGACTCATTCCTGCATTATCTGAGCCGCAGGAGTTCACTTGCATCGAATGAAAGACTGAAAAGTTATAGATGGTCAAATTGTCCTCTGTGTCCTTTACCGTCTCTCCTGGACTTTGCAATCTCTTAAAGCGCCGGTAACCAATTTCCATTTCCCCCGAGATGTGTGTTGATTAAATTGCCGGTGAACAGGTTTGAACCCTCGTCTCACTCTCAGGTTTCCACCCTCCAGTGTCTGATTCCTCAGCGTCGATTAATCTGTCCCAGTGCTGAGTGGACGTCTCTCTCGTGGGTTTAGATGTAGAAACATCTAACAATGGCTGACGTGAATTTATCCCGTATTTCTTGTGTTTTAAAAAAAAATACCGAATATTTATTTTTGGGATAATTATTTTTTTATTATTTATTTTATTAGATATTTATTTATTTTATTTTATTAGATATTTATTTATTTATTTTATGAAATATTTATTTATTTTTAAGAAATATGTATTTGTACTGCTCCTGACCAGAAAGGAGGGCACCAAACCTCTGAAGCAATAATCTTACTGCTGAATAAAGGACTTCTTACACGACTGCTTCTCCCAACCTTCTGTGTTTCACCCATCCCCCGCTCAGCATCCATCAGCCCCGCTCGCTCCTGATTGGCTGAGACTTCTTTATCCACCAGCCAGTGGAACAGTCCGATTTTAGCCTCGGCTGCTAATCTGACAGCGTAAAGAGCGGCTGCTTAGTGAGGAGGCGAGCGTTCTCCTGTCAGAGGAACCAGACGCTGTCCAAAGATAGAAGCGGAAGCTCTACGGTGCATTTATCAGAGAGAAGCATGAGATCAGATAAGAAGTACTCTATTCATCCCAATTTGGGACATGTTTGCGTTGCAGCAGCATAAAAAGACACGGCATTGCACATTAGAGGAATTAAAAGACTAGAAATAAACAATCCAAAATGTCTCTCAAATAGAATGAAATGTTAGCGTCCCTCGTCATTAGCCTCTTACAGACGGAGGTTCACCGGAGAGACACTTCCAGAGGGTCTGAGGAGGGATGAAGGACGATTATGTGACAGAGGTTGGCTGGAGGTGAGATCAGTTTAACGGTAACAGGAAGCGCCGTAGACAGACAGGATTCCTCACCGTGTTTCTGACTCTTCGGCCCAATTCCAAACCACACCCTACCCACTGCCCCTCCGTCTGTAGTCTCACTCTCAGCTTAGCGAGGCTCCCTTCTTCCAGGTGGAGCGGGTAAATAGAGCGGGAAGCTTTGGGACGAACTCCCCTCTCTCCAGCTGAGACAGGAAATGCCGTAACTTTTCGTAACAACGGTTTCAAATCAGCATCACTTGGATTAAAAATAACAAAGATAAAACTCTAAAAATCTTTTATGGCATATCTTTTTTGTAAACATATTTTTGTTTTAAAATCTAATGTCTATAAGCTGCTTACTTTTTGAAAAAGTCCATGTAAATATACACAACTTTGACCGTTTTCTAGACTAGACGTGAGTAAATGATCCTAAGTTCAAACAAATACGAGGTAACCATGAAGTTATTAACATCTGTATGAAGATATGAAATAGCTCTTGTTTATCAGGGGATGTTTGCTGGAACTATCTGTAAACAGCTTGTTTCCTGACGGACACACAGCGTTGAGGTCGGTCAGGTGGAGCAGCACCGATGCAGACTCGCTGTTTGAGGGCTT
>JAPTMU010000103.1:470393-500393 GCA_028583405.1 Pogonophryne albipinna
CACACACACACACACACACACACACACACACACACACACATATGTGACATATGTGAACGTGAGCACACACTGATGAATGAAGCCAGTGTTTCTTCTGACTTCTCGTGAGTCTCTTTTTGTTGTGAGAATCAAACATTTTAGACATGTTGTCAAGTTGTTTTAAAATGTAGGGTGACGTTACGACCTCTGTGCAGGGATTACAGATGGAAAAGCTTCTTGGTTGACACATTTACAGAAAGTATATTGATGTGCACTAAAACAACTCATAAAATAAAATAACTTAGGCTAGGATATCATGTACAGATGATTTACAGATACAGAGATGATTGTTAATGTTGGATTAATAGCCTTGTATTAGCAGAATGGATTTACACGGATAAAAGAAGAAGTAATCACTGCCGTACAGACAAAAGCAGACGATCCAGAGAATGGACTGTACTTATATAGCGCTTTATCCAGTCTTTACGACCCCTCAAAGCGCCTTACAGACTACATGTCATTCACCCATTCATACAGAGCAGTGCACCTTACTCTAGGACCTAACATTCACACACCGTTGGCCATCGGGAGCAACTCAGGGTTAAGCATCTTACCCAAGGATACATCGACGTGTTGGCTGCATGTGCTGGGATCAAACCCACAACCTTCTAGACGACCGCACTCCCTCGCAGCCACAGATCACCCAGACCGTCTAATTGATAAGTGCCGACACACCACAGCAATTAGTGCGTCCTGTGGATCTCTGAGGATCCAACCAGCGTCTTAATGATGTCTCTCTTCATACCTCACATCTTCTCACTTTATCATATTCTTGCTTTTTAAGAGATGTCGGCGCTGAAACTCAGCAGCAATTAGCCCCGTGCATCGAGACAGAATCTAAAAGATCAAGACGCGGTTTAGCACTTACAAAGAGACGATGAAATCTGTAAAATGTGAATCTCTGAGGATCAAAGTACAGTCGTTTTCTCTCTCTGACACTTTTAACTCGTACATTTCCCTCTCTTACTTTATGATATGCTTGCTTTTGATGGTAATCGTTGTTCCTGAAACACTGCAGAAATTCAGGTGTCAGTTTGGGTCATTTAGAGTTATCGAGGACAGTTTTATTGCTCATTAAATGCACCTTGATATACTTAGAGAAGACCAAGTTGTTCAAGGCTTTTACAAAATGCTCCTCAATGCAGCTTTGAGAGGAGTTCTCCTGTCATTTAGACCTTGAAGTCAATACATTTCAGATCAAATCTAATCTCTAACACAGTCGGTGGTCACTTATGAACCTCCATCATGTCCTTAAAGGTCAGAGTCTGACTTTCCACTTACTTTTCTCTGATGGATTACGAAAAGACAGAATTAGATTTACTCCACTTGGGAATTGGGTAACGGTCAAGCGCTCAATTAGGGTCAACGACTCCACAATAAGTCAGAGGGATTTCTGCAACATTTGTGTCTATAACCCTTTTTCCATTACATCCATAATAACCTCTGATCCAGTGGTTCCTCACAACCTGAGCTACAGAAGCCTTTGAGGGTCAAACCTATAAAAAAAACCTCCTTATATTCAGAGGACACTTATAGCCTTCTTCCCCTCCTGTGATCTACAGCCGAGGGTTGAGGGATGGTGTGTGTGTGTGTGTGTGTGTGTGTGTGTGTGTGTGTGTGTGTGTGTGTGTGTGTGTGTGTGTGTGTGTGTGTGTGTGTGGGTGTGGGTGTGTGTGTGTGTGTGTGTGTGTGTGTGGGTGGGTGGGTGTGTGTGTGTGTGTGTGTGTGGTGTTAGGGCTGCTCGATTATGGCAAAAATCCTAATCTCGATTATTTGGGTAAATGATTGATATCACGATTATTAAAAACGATTATCCATTTACTTTGAAAACATCAATTTATTGGAGATTTTTTTTGAACAGTATGTTTTTAACAGTTGATTATCCTGAACTTTAAATATAATTCAACTGAAAAACCAATAAAAAAAAAAATGTATTTAAAAAAAAAAAAAAGTAATAATAATTAGTAATTTCGATGACGTTGTTTTCGTCATCGTTGAAAGTCATAATCGTAATTGCGATTAAAATACGATTAATTGAGCAGCCCTAGTGTGTGTGTGTGACATTACTAAATTATAAGAATATGATTGCTCTGCTTTGATCAATACATGTGCATTTGTATTATCTGAAACATGTAGTGGAGAGAGTTACCAAGTGCTTTTAATAACATTTCAGAAAAATGACTTTTTTTGAATTTTCTTACATTTCTCGGCATTTCAACGTGTTTGGAGTCGTAGTTTTTATCCATTCCAGTTAACATTATATATTTTTTTATATTTTTTACTCCAGAAATATGAGAGCGTCAGACGGCAGAGACAGCTTTGTTTTACGGAGAATAATTATGGGATGGATGTCCTGAAACTGAGCTTTCTGAGTTTCTTTGATGTCCTTTTTTCTGTAGAGGAAGAAACCGTAACTCTGGATGTATTTGTTGTTTGAGGTGCGATATGTGACTCAGCTTCAAGACACTATTATTTCCTGCTTCGCTCTAATGCAGTATTTTCACCGGAAAGTGGGCGGGGCTTAATTTTGACAGAAAAACCCTGATATGTCTTCTAAATCTGCACCTTGTCTACAGATATTGGGCTATATTTATGCATCATATTACTCCATTGTTCTGTTATGTGTGTTGAAACCTCTTACACTACTCTTCGCACTTTCTGATGGATGCAAACGGCATTTCGTTGTACTCTAAAGGCATAACGGTGAATGGTATCTACTGTAGTTACCTGTAATCCTGCTCAATCACGTCTTTTCTTATGTACCTCTAAGGAAACACATCTCCTCTTTCTGTATCCTGTCATCCCGTGACATTCATCCATTACCAACAGTCGCACCAAATACTCATTTCAACCTGTAAATGAGGTCCTCTTTAATTCAAATCCACTATAAGGGTAACATTTTAAGTCATTAATTTCATTCTTATTCTATTTTACATTTCTAAAATGAACTTATTTCTGCATTTACTTGTCCTTTTCCATATCCTCCGCCTTGCTGTAGCCCAGATAGGCGTCCCTCGTGCCGCCTGCTATAAATAGTATCACTTTAATGTGTGATTGTCCCGGCTCTGTATGAGTGAACGGACCAGTAGTTTCTCTGGGTTGTTAGCGAGAAACAGATTAAATGGAAGTCACCACACTTCATTTATTTTTACCGCCCCGTCCTCACAACAACACGCTGTTCTTACTCGCTGAGACGCTTTACCTACAAACGGCAGAACATGGATTATATTGGGGTCAAAAAGGTCAAGGGTCAGGACTCATTCATGCACAGAGATATTGCGCAAAGAAATAGGAATGATTTGCAAAAACAACTCATATTTGAGGAATTCATTGGAGATAAAAGCTGCTCTACGGGATATTAAAGAGGCCCTTTTTACATTTTCAATGTTTTCCCCCCGAAACTCCTCCATTGGACTCCTTTGTTTACTTTAGTGACATCACTATGGAACACTAACGCTCCTATTGGAAAGCGCTCCAACACATTGTTTTTTACAGGCTAAGGGGCGGGACATCTCTAAGCCATTGACCAATCACAACAGAGATACATTTTTTAAATAAAATCCACTGTTAGTTTTCAATTTGACATTCTTATTATATTTGACTTGTATTAAGTGTACTTATTTCAGCATGTACTTGCACACTATGTCACTTGTGCCATTAGTTTACACTAGTTGTATTACTATTTCAGTTTCTTTTTGCACTTTTAAGTCTTCATGTTGCTTTGTTGGAGAAGCCTGGTACTTTCATTTCCAAAATACGCTGTAGATATTTTGGAAATGACAATAAAGCCTTTGCAGTTTTGAACTTAAGTCCTTAAATAAATACTGTAAACCCAATGCTTTCCTCAGAGCTTTAGCACTTTGTTTCCTCATTGCTCGATAGCCTGAAACACAAACTTGCTTTTCCCTCTGAATTATTCCCTTTCAATAACTTAAAGGTGTTATTGTACTCTACGTTCATTTCACGCCCATTTGCTTAATCTGCCCACTCTAACGCTCCATTTAAGCCATAATGGAGTCAGACACAGTGAGCGATGAGTTCATTCCTGATGTTGTGTTGAAGCCGTTATATATATTAATAAGACACTGTTTCCTCGAGTTGATTCCAGTAAAACAGGCCATTTATTTTTCAGAAGGATGAGCTCTGATTCGTATTCTAACCTCAGACTGGATTTCATGGACATTTTCATTTGATTGCTCTGCGTTGATCGATCTTATTATCAGAAACATGTTGGGGAGAGGGGTAACATGTGCTTTTATGACCACTGCAAACAATGACTACTTTACTGCAATATTTGACATTTTTGGCATTTCATAGTTTGTGGTGATGCTTTGGAGACCATATACATTCAAGCTCAAATATGTGGAGTTCTTGTACATTAACTGCAAACATAACACTTTTAACAGAAGTATATATTGTTGTGTCCCCGAGGACTTTCTGTCTCAATACACAGAGAGACATTGCATGGATTTAATCATAAATGTACAGAGTCGTCTCACCTTAAGGCTGTTTCACTGCCTCACCGAGCTAATCGTGTGATGAACTGAGTTTGACCCACTGCAGAGGGGATGCTAACAGGAGATTTACTACTCTGTACTTCTGTGTGTGTGTGTGTGTGTGTGTGTGTGTGGCCTAGCATTACTATACTTGTGGGGACCTACATCTGTTTACACAGTCACGTGTGGGGACTCACCTCCCTTATGGGGACAAATTGGAGGTCCCCATAAGGGGAATCAATTTTAGGGTGAAGACTTGGTTAGGGTTAGGGTTAGGGTTAGGCATGTGTTGGTTATGGTTAAGGTTAGGATAAGTCTCCAGGAAATGCATGTAAGTCAATGTAATGCCCCCTGAAGTGATGTATACATGGTATGTGTGTGTGTGTGTGTGTGTGTGTGTGTGTGTGTGTGTGTGTGTGTGTGTGTGTGTGTGTGTGTGTGTGTGTGTGTGTGTGTGTGTGTGTGTGTGTGGCCTGAGGATGTTTTTATTGATTGACGGCTGTGATGGAGGGAGGCTGAGCGGAAACAAAGAAATCAATCAGACATGTTCTCGGAGGAGTTCATGAGAAAGAGAAAGATGGAGGGAAGAAGAAGGAGGGGAAGAGGAGACAAGAATATAAGACGAAAAAAAGGGCAAAGAGAGAGGAGTAATGACGAAAAGGTGGAAAAAGATGGGGAAAGATGATAAAGGGGAGGAAGGATACTGAGGAAGAACCGGGTAGATTGAAGAGATTGTAAAGAAAGAAAGATTGAGGAAAGCAGAAGGGAAGAGGAGACAAGATAAGAAGATGAGAAAAAGGGAGTAGAGAGGAGAGTAGGGGAAAGAGAAGAGGAAAAGGGGGAGAGAAAGAGGGAGAAGGATACTGAGGAGAAACTGGGTAGATCGATGGGATTTCAAGTAATGAACGGTGGAGGAAAGAAGAGAGGGGGAAGGATGTAAGAGAAGAGGTAGGATGCTGAGGAGATTACAAGGAAACAAGATGATAGCTCGAAAGGGGAAGAAAAAGGAAGGTTAAAGATAGGAGGGAGAATAAGGAGATGAAAGGGGATGAAAGGAGATGAGATGAGGGGGGAAGAAAGATGATGAGTGAAAAGGAGGAAGATCGGAAGGAAAAGAAGATGAGAAAAGGATGAAGGAAAGAGGTCATGAAGAAGGAAGGATGAAGAGGAGAATGACTTGAGGAAAGGATGAAGGGAAGGTTAGATGAAGGATGAAGAGGAGAGGGGTCAAGGAGGGAGGGAAGGGAGGATGTGCTGAGTGGTGTAGGGTGAGTCAGAAGTGAGAGGGATGTGAGCTGCATGCTAATAACACACACACACACCTTATAGAGGGCGTTCTCTTCCCCCCTTCTCTCGTTTCCTCCCTCCTTCCCTCCTTCATCCCAAGTCACGACTCCCCCTCCTCTATTACTTTTTTATTCTCCTCACCCACAAATCTCTCCCTTTTTATTCCTGCATTTGTCCTTTGGTGGTGCAGGAATGGGTTAGCATCGTACCCCCTGCTGTGTGTGTGTGTGTGTGTGTGCGTGTGTGTGTGTGTGTGTGTGTGTGTGTGTGTGTGTCTCTCTGCCATGATTTATGTAACCATGAATGATATCAGCTCATGCTCTTCCTTCTTGACCCAGATAAACACTCCCAGCTCATACTACATAAACACACACACACACACACACACACACACACACACACACACACACACACACACACACACACACACACACACACACACACACACACACACACACACCACACACACACACACCACACACACACACACACACACACACACACACACACACACACACACACACACCACACACACACACACACACACACACACACACACACACACACAAAAGATAAAACAAATAAAATAAAATGGCTAATTATACAAATGAATCATAACCATAAAAATAAGACTTATAATAATAATGATAGTAAATGTTAAAATTGTTGACTGAATTTCCCTCTCCAGTATTTCCTGGTAGGGTTTTCCAAAAATGTGGGAATGTGTGATTTAAAACGTGAGGTCGTTTCTGAAGGAAGTGACAAGTGCTCATGTTGAGTATAATTATCACCAACAGAGTTAGTGCTAAGTAGATTTTAAACAGTCTTGATTTATTGATAGGAAAAAGCGTCTTCTAAAATGAAAAAGTAAGTGAGGATTAGCTTCAACAATGCATCCAATTGGAAAGGCAGAGAAAGAGAGGGATAACGAATTATTATTGTTAGAGAATAATTTTGTCTTTACTCCTAGACATTTAACCTTATTCTGTGTGTTGACATTTACGACCATCCCTGCTTCTAATCTCCCGTAAGGAATGCGTTAATGCAGTCGTATGTTGATACTAGGTTTTATGGCCTGACCTAGCGGACATAGGGGGTTTTACGACTGTGAGAACGCTGGCTTTCTAAGCTCCACAGATGTGAGAGACATCTCCTGTGTCTGCAGATGTTTACGCCCATCCCCAATATGTGGATTTGACTCTCTGTAAACTAGTTAAAGGGTCTACCAAGATGCGAGGCGGATCAGAATTGACATGACAACCCACCCGTGCAGTCAGAACCTTTTGCTGCTGTGACTTGTGATGTGAATTCTCCGGCCGTTGACTTGTAATAAACGTCATTGTTTGACATCAAAGCTCCAACTCTCCTCGTGTCTCTCTGAGTCCTGACTCTCCATTGCTGCAGAAGTTTCCCTTACACTTATAATATTGTACAGGAGGACATGTTTTACTGCATCTGTTTGAAAGCTGATCAAGGAAAGGATCTGTTTGGTAGATGATCTTGTCTTGTTTTTAAAGGATGCAAGACAACAAATCTGAGAATATTGCAGTAACAAATTGAAGAGATACCCATCCAGGAGTAACTTGAGTTCATTATTGCCTCAATGAAAAATGCCTGTTTCTTTTTCTCACTCCTGAGGAAGATCTTTGAGATTGAACATTTTTCTTTGAATGAGAAAAAAAGAAATAAAGTATTAATGTAAAGCCCAAAGGTGTGCAGAACTCCTCTGTCTCTATTCGGTCAAACGGAACCGTTTAATTCAATATTAGCCTAAAAAGCACGTCTTCTTTTTAGGACCTGGTTGAAGTTGTTTTTTGAGAGTTTATTATCATTATTTAATATTATCAGATACTTGTACAATGTTTGTTAATTGGGAATTTTGGATAATATCAGCTGCTTTTGTGCGACAGTTCCTAATAAGTCACGTAGAGAAGAAGTCAGAAGCAATATGTCAACACAAACACAGCTTACGTTGATGACATTGTAGGATAAGCACATTGTTATTGAATGAACAGTGAACTATGCTGACCCTCTGCACATTCAATTCAGCTTTGCTTGCCGATCCGTCAATAAGACATCCATGATCATTTAATAAGTACATCAGTAAACCATTCAAATACAAACACGTATTGCTAGCTCCAGCAGATCTACTGCCCATTAATACCGATAGTGTTTGTACATGTCATCACTGACAGCTAATTAAGTGCCTTTTTAAATAGAATACATGTTGTTATTTACTTAAGTATTATTAAGGTTCATGGACACTTTACCACAGAGGGGATTACCTGAGAGAGAAGCCTGATCGTAGATTCAAACTGTCTGGTTATTCAGTTTGAAAGATGGTGGGTGTAACTGGTTGATCCTGTGCTCTCACTGAGCGTGTGTGTGTGTGTGTGTGTGTGTGTGTGTGTGTGTGTGTGTGTGTGTGTGTGTGTGTGTGTGTGTGTGTGTGTGTGTGTGTGTGTGTGTGTGTGTGTGTGTGTGTGTAACAGACTGTGTTTCCTTATCGGGTGTACAATAGGACATTGATATCCTGAACACATTTCCTCGCAAAAAAAAAACAACCCTCGTAAAACAAAATCCTGTTCGCCTTCTTTCCTGTCGCTTCATGTTCCCTCCATTCCTTCCTTTCTCCCCAAGAGACCTCACTTCCCTTTACACTGAGTCACGTACACACACTTCCTGTTCTGCACTCTGCATGACGTGACTCAGTGTCTCTGTCTGAACCGCAGCCATGTGTTGTGACTGAGGGCCGCGTGGAGCTGTATTTCAGCCGGTATGAAGCAAAGTGGGACTCTTCAGGGTCACTTCATTTTAAAGAGTTCTTGAAGGTGTTGCATGAGTGTCTATGTCAGGTTGAGAACATTTGGATGAACATTGACAAGATTTCAGCAATGAAAATGAGGGTCAGAGGGGTTTCTAAGGAGGTTAAAAGGTATTCTTTCATAGCCCTACTTATAGGCATTTCACCCTAGTCCTCGATGTCTTGAGGGGGTCTTTTAGAAGTTCTTGAGTTTTTCACTTATGAGGGTCTTAAGTTTCTTTAAAGACATTTCAGCAAGGAACATGAGGGTCAGAGGGGTTCCTGAAGAGGTTTAAAGATGTTCTTTTACGGGTCTTCTTGAGGATTACAGACAATTCATATTGGCTTTCTTAAGGGTTTTTAGAGAGGTTTGAGGTTAATTTAAGGGGTTGTAGAAGCTCTAGGGGGGAGAGTTCTTCCATCCACGGGTTTTTATATTCTTAAGAAGTTCTTGAAGAGGTTTTCACAGTAATGACCAGATGTTATGGAGTTTCAGGTTTCTTTGTAGGTGTTTCGGTAATGAACATAAGGGTCAGAGGGGTTCCTAATGAGTTGTTTTCTAAGGGGTTATTGAGACCCTATTGTTGGGTTTATAGGAGGTTGTTAACTTCCTCATGTGCCTGTAAAAGTATAGGGAATAGTGCCTCCAGGGATTTGGCTAATTGATTGCTTTGTGGGTTCTTAAGAGGTTCTTGAATAGGTTCGAGGGGTTCCTGAAGAGGTTTGAAAGCGTTCTTTCAGGGGTTCTTGAGAGTAACAGACCCCTCACCCTAGGGCTGCTCGGTTATGGCAAAAATCATAATCACGATTATGTTGGTCAATAATTGATATCACGATTATTAAATATGATTATTCATTGACTTTGAAAACATCCATTCATTGAACTTTAAAACAAATAATAATTTGAACAGCATCTTTTTAACAGTTGATTAATAATTAAACTGAAAAACCACACATTTAAATCATATCAAAATAATAAATACCAATAAACAAGATCAGCAAATATTTTGGAGCGCACTTCCACAAGCTACTAAACATATGTTAATATCCATCCATCCATCCATCTTCTTCCGCTTATCCGTGGTCGGGTCGCGGGGGTAGCAGTTCCAGCAGAGAGCCCCAAACTTCCTTTTCCCTGGCGACATCAACCAGCTCTGACTGGGGGATCCCAAGGCGCTCCCAGGCCAGCGAAGAGATATAATCCCTCCACCTGGTCCTAGGTCTACCCCTTGGTCTCTTCCCAGCTGGACGTGCCTGGAACACCTCCCTAGGGAGGCGCCCAGGTGGCATCCTAACTAGGTGCCCGAACCACCTCAACTGGCTTCTTTCGACGCGAAGGAGGAGCGGCTCAACTCCGAGTCCCTCCCTGATGACCGAACTTCTCACCTTATCCCTAAGGGAGACACCAGCCACCCTGCGGAGAAAACCCATCTCGGCCGCTTGTATCCGCGATCTCGTTCTTTCGGTCATGACCCATCCTTCATGACCATAGGTGAGGGTAGGAACGAAAATGGCCCGGTAGACAGAGAGCTTTGCCTTCTGGCTCAGCTCCCTTTTCGTCACAACGGTGCGGTAAAGCGACTGCAGTACCGCTCCCGCTGCTCCGATTCTCCGGCCCATCTCACGCTCCATTGTTCCCTCACTCGAGAACAAGACCCCGAGATACTTGAACTCCTTCACTTGGGGTAAGGACTCATTCCCTACTTGGAGTGGACAGTCCATCGGTTTCCTGCTGAGAACCATGGCCTCAGATTTGGAGGTGCTGATCCTCATCCCAGCCGCTTCACACTCGGTTGCGAACCGATCCAGTGAGTGCTGAAGGTCGCAGACCGATGAAGCCATCAGAACCACATCATCTGCAAAAAGCAGTGGTGCAATCCTTAGTCCACCGAACTGCAGACCCCCTCCCCCATGACTACGCCTCGAAATCCGATCCATGTATATTACAAACAGGATTGGTGACAAAGCGCAGCCCTGGCGGAGGCCAACCCTCACCGGAAATGGGTCCGACTTACTGCCGAGGACCCGGACACAGCTCTCGCTTTGGGAGTACAGAGATTGGATGGCCCTGAGTAGAGACCCCCTCACCCCATACTCCCGCAGCACCTCCCACAGTAACTCCCTGGGAACCCGGTCATACGCCTTCTCCAAGTCCACAAAACACATGTAGACCGGATAAGCGTACTCCCAGGCCCCCTCCAGGATCCTTGCGAGAGTAAAAAGCTGATCCGTCGTTCCACGACCAGGACGGAATCCGCATTGTTCCTCTTCAATCTGAGGTTCGACAATCGGCCTGACCCTCCTTTCGAGTACCTTAGAGTAAACTTTCCCGGGGAGGCTGAGTAGTGTGATGCCTCTGTAATTGGCACACACCCTCTGATCCCCCTTTTTAAAAATGGGAACCACCACCCCGGTCTGCCACTCCTTCGGTACTGTTTCCGACTTCCACGCAACGTTGATGAGACGTGTCAACCATGACAGTCCCTCAACACCCAGAGCCTTCAGCATTTCTGGGCGGATCTCATCCACCCCCGGGGCTTTGCCACTGTGGAGTTGTTTAACAACCTCAGTGACCTCCCCCCGGGAGATTGGCGCCGATCCCCCGTCATACTCCAGCTCTGCCTCTAACATAGAGGGCGGAGTTGTCGGGTTCAGGAGTTCCTCAAAGTGTTCCTTCCAACGCCCCAACACTCCATCAGTTGAGGTCAACAACGTCCCATCCTTACTGTACACAGCTTGGATGGTTCCCTGCTTCCCCCTCCTGAGGTGTCGGAGAGTTTTCCAGAACAACTTTGGTGCCGCCCGAAAGTCCTTCTCCATGTCCTCTCCGAACTTCTCCCACACCCGCTGCTTTGCCTCGGCCACGGATGAGGCTGCTGCCCTTCGGGCCTGTCGGTACCTTGCAACTGCCTCGGGAGTCCCCCGGGATAACAAATCCCTGAAGGCCTCCTTCTTCAGTCGGACGGCTTCCCTGACCACCGGTGTCCACCAGGAGGTTCGAGGGTTACCGCCCCTTGAGGCACCTAGGACCTTGAGACCACAGCTCCCCACCGCGGCTTCGGCAATAGAGGCTTTGAACACCGACCACTCTGGTTCAATGTCCCCAACCTCCACAGGAATGCCTGAAAAGCTCCGCCGGAGGTGTGAGTTGAAGGCCTCCTGAACTTGGGCCTCCTCCAGACGTTCCCAGTTCACCCGAACTACACGTTTGGGCTTACCAGGTCTATCCAGAGGCTTCCCCCGCCACTCGACCCAACTCACCACCAGATGGTGATCAGTTGACAACTCCGCCCCTCTCTTTACCCGAGTGTCCAAAACATACGGCCTCAGGTCCGATGATACGATAACGAAATCGACATATGTTAATATAATAAATACAAATAAATTAGACCAAAATAAATTAGATCAAATATGTTGCACTGTCACAACCTAGCAAAGCTAAATAATCGTTTTTTTTCGATTATGTTGTTTTCGTAATTGTGGCAGGCCAAAATCGTCGTTGCAATTAAAATACGATTAATTGCACAGCCCTACTTCACCCTATAATTGTGTTTCCTTGAGGACGTTTAACGTTATTTTTGAGGGTGTTGTTTGGTCGTTCAGGGGTTTTAAGAAGTTCTTGCAAAGGTTTTCACAGAAATAATCCGGGTTTATGGAGCTTCAGGTTGGATTTCAGCAATTCCAAAATGTCCTTTCAGAGTCTGATATGATTCTGGAAGTTTCTAAAAGGGTTGAAGGGGAATAAGAGGATATTTTATGGATTTGTTTGGTGGCTTGAAAAGGACCTTGATGGAGCTCAGGGGAGTTTAAGGGGGTTAAAGGCATTCTTTAAGGGATTTGCTCGGTTGAATAAGGGCATTCCTTTGTCCTAAGGAGGTTTACAGTCAATCAAAACATGTCTAATATTCTCTATAATCCCACATTTAAATCTGTGAATGAATGAAAACGTGTGGCCCAAGCAGTGCTCTGAAATAGTCCTTTTCACATTTTACACTGAAATGCTCATTGGATTGTCTCTCAGAGCAAATAACGTCCTTTCCTCAGAAACCCTATGAATGATTTAGGCGATCTTTCAGACAGAATGAAACCCAGAAAACAAAGATGTGCCGCCGTGACTAAAGAGTCCCCAGACAGAACAGCTCATTTCACTGATTATCACACCCTCGACCGACCAAGGGGAACTAATCATCCGGAGACATCGTGGGTCCCGGTTACACTTTGTTGTGAGCCACAGGGAGGAGATGTGCTGGATACACATCAGCAGGACTCTTTAAAGTAGAGACACTACATACTGATATACACCTGAACATCAGCAGGAGAGGACTCTTTAAAGTATAGACACTACATACTGACATACACCTGAACATCAGCAGGAGAGGACTCTTTAAAGTAGAGACACTACATACTGATATACACCTGAACACCAGCAGGAGAGGACTCTTTAAAGTAGAGACACTACATACTGATATACACCTGAACATCAGCAGGAGAGGACTCTTTAAAGTAGAGACACTACATACTGATATACACCTGAACATCAGCAGGAGAGGACTCTTTAAAGTAGAGACACTACATACTGATATACACCTGAACATCAGCAGGAGAGGACTCTTTAAAGTAGAGACACTACATACTGATATACACCTGAACATCAGCAGGAGAGGACTCTTTAAAGTAGAGACACTACATACTGATATACACCTGAACATCAGCAGGAGAGGACTCTTTAAAGTAGAGACACTACATACTGATATACACCTGAACATCAGCAGGAGAGGACTCTTTAAAGTAGAGACACTACATACTGATATACACCTGAACATCAGCAGGAGAGGACTCTTTAAAGTATACACTACATACTGATATACACCTGAACATCAGCAGGAGAGGACTCTTTAAAGTAGAGACTCTACATACTTCTAGATAGGTGCTGCCGGTGTACTTGATCCGTTTAATCCTGCATTGTGTCGGGGGCTTTTGCCTCTCTTGGTTTCAGTGTCGAACCTCCCCTAAAATGGACATTATCTGTGACGAGGAGCTGTTGAGAGCTCCAGCAGAGTGATCATTGACAGTATACACCACATGATGGAGGCTGTTATCCAAAGAGCATCGTCGTGGTACTTGTGCATACATATTTTAAAAGAGAGGCCCGATGGGAAATAAACCCCCTAATTCTAACAATGTCTGGGCGATGAACTTCACAGGAAACATCAAATCTCAGAAGTCTCATCGAGGGGACGATGTTATGTCCCATGTGATGTGTTTCATACAGCACTGGTTCCAGAGAAAACATCCATTCCTTTGTGATCTCATAAGAGAGCCTGTTTCTCACTGAGGGCCTTAGAAGAACCACACGCAGTGCAGTGACTCATGCACTTCTGTCGCATACCGAAAAAAGACAAACCGCCTGGGAATTTGTTTTCTGCTTTAATCTCAGTGTTTGATATCAATTCCTTGGAAACAAATCTAATTCTGGGGAAAAAAGTCAGAATATAAAAAAAATACAGAATTATTTATTTTTTTAAGTCACATTATTAGAAATATTTCATAAATCTAGGTATAAAATGTATGTGACCTGATTGCTTTCAGTCTCTGATAACCTTGTTACATGAAATCCATTTCTCTCCATCCTGTCTGACCGCCTGGGAATTTGTTTTCTGCTTTAATCTCAATGTTTGACTAACGTGACCTTTTCCCTTCTCTCTTTTTCCGTCTTCAGTATGGGGAGGAGGAGGTGTGTTCGGACCGTTTGGACAATGACTTCCCGGACATCGACCTCTCGCAGCTGGACACGAGCGACTTCGACAGCGTCAACTGTCTCAGCGAACTGCAGTGGTGCAACGACCAACCATCGGACAGATCACCGGCCTCCATCAACTACAGCACCACGGACGAGCTGTTTGAGGTGAGGCTTGGTGACACAACGCTCAGCTATAGGACTGATGTTGCAGCAATAGACCACTAGATATCCATACTGATATCCACCTGAACATCAGCAGGAGAGGACTCTTTAAAGTAGAGACACTACATCCTGATATCCACCTGAACATCAGCAGGAGAGGACTCTTTAAAGTAGAGACACTACATCCTGATATCCACCTGAACATCAGCGGGAGAGGACTCTTTAAAGTAGAGACTCTACATACTGATATACACCTGAACATCAGCAGGAGAGGACTCTTTAAAGTAGAGACACTACATCCTGATATCCACCTGAACATCAGCGGGAGAGGACTCTTTAAAGTAGAGACACTACATACTGATATCCACCTGAACATCAGCAGGAGAGGACTCTTTAAAGTAGAGACACTACATCCTGATATCCACCTGAACATCAGCGGGAGAGGACTCTTTAAAGTAGAGACTCTACATACTGATATACACCTGAACATCAGCAGGAGAGGACTCTTTAAAGTAGAGACACTACATACTGATATCCACCTGAACATCAGCAGGAGAGGACTCTTTAAAGTAGAGACACTACATCCTGATATCCACCTGAACATCAGCAGGAGAGGACTCTTTAAAGTAGAGACTCTACATACTGATATACACCTGAACATCAGCAGGAGAGGACTCTTTAAAGTAGAGACACTACATCCTGATATACACCTGAACATCAGCAGGAGAGGACTCTTTAAAGTAGAGACTCTACATACTGATATCCACCTGAACATCAGCAGGAGAGGACTCTTTAAAGTAGAGACACTACATCCTGATATACACCTGAACATCAGCAGGAGAGGACTCTTTAAAGTAGAGACTCTACATACTGATATCCACCTGAACATCAGCAGGAGAGGACTCTTTAAAGTAGAGACACTACATCCTGATATACACCTGAACATCAGCAGGAGAGGACTCTTTAAAGTAGAGACACTACATACTGATATACACCTGAACATCAGCAGGAGAGGACTCTTTAAAGTAGAGACACTACATATTGATATACACCTGAACATCAGCAGGAGAGGACTCTTTAAAGTAGAGACACTACATACTGATATACACCTGAACATCAGCAGGAGAAGACTCTTTAAAGTAGAGACACTACATACTGATATACACCTGAACATCAGCAGGAGAGGACTCTTTAAAGTAGAGACACTACATATTGATATACACCTGAACATCAGCAGGAGAGGACTCTTTAAAGTAGAGACACTACATACTGATATACACCTGAACATCAGCAGGAGAAGACTCTTTAAAGTAGAGACACTACATACTGATATACACCTGAACATCAGCAGGAGAGGACTCTTTAAAGTAGAGACACTACATACTGATATACACCTGAACATCAGCAGGAGAGGACTCTTTAAAGTAGAGACACTACATACTGATATACACCTGAACATCAGCAGGAGAGGACTCTTTAAAGTAGAGACACTACACACTGATATACACCTGAACATCAGCAGGAGAGGACTCTTTAAAGTAGAGACACTACATACTGATATACACCTGAACATCAGCAGGAGAGGACTCTTTAAAGTAGAGACACTACATATTGATATACACCTGAACATCAGCAGGAGAGGACTCTTTAAAGTAGAGACACTACATACTGATATACACCTGAACATCAGCAGGAGAAGACTCTTTAAAGTAGAGACACTACATACTGATATACACCTGAACATCAGCAGGAGAGGACTCTTTAAAGTAGAGACACTACATACTGATATACACCTGAACATCAGCAGGAGAGGACTCTTTAAAGTAGAGACACTACATACTGATATACACCTGAACATCAGCAGGAGAGGACTCTTTAAAGTAGAGACACTACATACTGATATACACCTGAACATCAGCAGGAGAGGACTCTTTAAAGTAGAGACACTACATACTGATTACGCTATGTGAAACATGAGGATGGAAGCAGTCCATTAGCTCGGATCGGTCGTTGCTTCTATACACGGCCAATAAAAGCCAGAGGCTCCGGTTTCAGGCGCATGAATTCATCCCTCCTGCTGCGTCTTCGTCTGAAACCCTGGACCATTGATTGTCTTTAAGGTTTCCAGGTCCCATTACGGAGGCTAAATTGAGTGCATCTCAAGACTAAAAAACAACAAAGCGATAACGTGGCGTTTCGGTGCAGATCATTGGGTGTGAGAGACGCTGCAATGCACCGCAGAGTGTTCGTTAACTGAAAGACATGATGGGAATACAGGTGGAATAAACACCCACTGTCTCCGTCTGAGATCTTTTAATATCTTTGTATTCTTATTTCCGTCCCCATTAGCCGACGTCCGACTGGTTGGTCTTCCTGCTGTCGACACAACACTTAAAACACAGTCGGGACAAAGTACTTCATTCAGTTCTTTGTTTTGAAGACTGACTCTTATGGAGGTCAAACTGAATAACCAGACAGTTAGATCTGGAGACAAAAGAGAAGACATAATTAGGAGCATATCTTCTTTTATCAAACACTTCTACAAGTCTGTTATCTTGTGGTCCTTTTTTATTCTCCCTTTTTAACTTTCCTTATTGAATCTTTTCCCGACTTTAGTCTTACCCTCTCATCTGCCTTTGCTTCTCTGTGGTTATTCTGCAACTTTGATATTGTCTGTTTTTAAGTGATAGCAAAAGGTTTCTTTCTTTGCTCTTTAACTTGCTATTTTACGGAAGAGGATAAGCGCCAGATTTGAAACTTTAGAAAAAAACATCAGAGCAAATGTTTCTTTTGTTTTTTTTCTGAGATTACTTTTACAAAACTGAGAAACTGGTCAAATGTAGTGAAAAAAAATCACATTCTAGGAAAAAAGTCAAATTTTTGGGGAAAATCTCATTCTTAGGAAAAACCTCTAATGCTGTGAAAAAAGTCACATTTGGGGAAAAAGTGAAATTCTTAGAAAAAGTCATTTTCCTGTAAAGAAAATCAATTTTTGGGAAAAATTCAAATACTGGGGAAAAAACATAGAATTCTGGGAAAGAAGTCAGAATAATTTTTTTTTTTAGAATATTTCTTTTTAAATGTCAAATTCAGTCATTTATTCAGTCAGAATACAAAATGTAATGTAATCTGATTACCTTTCGTTGCTGTTTATCTTGTTTCATGAAATCCATTACTCCCCATCCTGTCTATCAGTCTCTGTCTATACACTCTCCAAGGTTAAATGAAGCCCTGCCACCCACACACACACACACACACACACACACACACACACACACACACACACACACACACACACACACACACACACACACACACACACACACCGGATCAATAATCGCCCGTCACGGGATTAGTTTCCGATGCTAAGGGATACAGCTCGGGGGCTTTTCATGCTATTCATTAATGTTTTCATAACCAAAGCCCAGCCGAGCGTCTGATCGATACTAAAATATAATCTGCCGGGGTTAGAGGTTGACCTTTTCACAGAGGTGAGGAAAAGGGCCGTTATATACAGTCAGGTCACATGACTTTTATATTCTCAGATTAGATTCCATTCTTTAAAACTAAAAACTGTAATGATATCTATTTTTTAAGTAACCCTCGTTATCTCTCGCATCTTTCTCTCTGACAGTATTCCTAAGTAGTAGGAAGAATAGCAAATGCTAATGGGTATTCTTAAAAACAAACTTCCGGAGGGAACACAGGGATTTTAGCCTTTGAAGACCATTTACATGCACACAAACTATATAACTAAAGACTGTAATTAAATAAAATGTTGAAGTAACCCTCCTTCTATCTGACAGTATTCCCAAGTAGTAGGAAGAATAGCCAATGCTACAAACAGGGAACACAGGGATTTAAGCCTTTGCAGACCATTGACATGCACTATATTGTGATACTCAGATTATATTACCTTCTTTATAACAAACTGTAATGAAATATATTTTTTAAGTAACCCCCGTTATGCATCTTTCTCTCTGACAGTATTCCCTACTAGAAGGAAGAATAGCTGATGCTAATGCTAATTAGTATTCTTAAAAGCAAGCTAACCTTTGCTACGTAACACAGGGATTTGAACCTTTGCAGACCATTTACATGCACACAAACTATATAACTAAAGACTGTAATGAAATAAAATGTAACCCTCCTTCTATCTGACAGTATTCCCAAGTAGTAGGAAGAATAGCCAATGCTAAGGCTAACGGGGATTCTTAAAAACAAACTCTCCCTTGCTACGTAACACAGGGATTTTAACCTTTGCAGACCATTTACATGCACACAAAACCTGGAACACACTACAGGAAAGGAATAAACCCTAAAAAGAATAATAGAGCCTTTTAAAACCAATCAGACGAGAGATTTAAATCCTATACGGGGAGAAGTGAGGCATTAACTAAACCTTATTTAACCCAAAAACACTATCAGGAAAAGCACAAGTTCAACCCCCAACTTTGATTAAACTTGTGCATGACTTTTCGTGTTTGTGACGAGTCTAAATTGCAGCATCAGGAAAAGAGAGTCAGAGAGCCAGAGAAATAATGAAAGGATAAAGATTGTGTCTGGAACAGATAGAGGCTGATGACAGAAGAGAGACAGATGAATGCAGTCGTGATATCACCTCTGATGCAGACTGCCTCTCAGCAAGATACACACCCACAGAGGCATCATGGCTGAAATGAAAGATAAACTGTATGTTCTGCATCTGCATATTGAGACCATGACATGCAGCGTGTGCAACATCATGAGAAACTAAGACACAGTCGAGGCAGGTCGTGCCGACTGACGGGTATATCTTATCAAACAGTCCTGATGCTCTTCTAGGTAATCAGACATCCTGTCATGTTCACAGCTGCAGTTAGGATACCTTTGTTATCGTGTTACTCTCATGTTGGAAGAGTGCATTCAGGATGTTCCCAACACTCTTTAACTTGCTATTTTACGGAAGAGGATAATGGTCACCGTTGATTTTTTTTTTTTAAATCTGAGCAAAAGTGATTTTTTTGTTGTTATGAGATTACACTTGGAAAACTGAGACAAAAGTTAAATTCTGGGAAAAAAGTCACATTTTGGGAATAAAATCTAATTATGTGAAAAAAGTAAAAATTTGGGAAGAAAGAAATCAGAAATGTAAAAAGGTGAAATTGTGAGAAAAAAAATCAAATTCTGGTGAAAATAATTTACATTTTAGAGAAAAAATTAAATTATGTGAAAAAAGTGAAATTCTGCGAAGAAAAAAAAATAGATTCTTAGAAAGAAATCAGAAATTGAAAAAGGTCAAATAAAAAAGTCAAAAATACATTCTTAGAAAAAAATCTAATTCTGGGCAAATGTTTTTAATTATGCGAGAATTTTTTGTAATTCTTAGAAAACATTCAGAAATGTAAAAAGGTCACATTTTGAGAAATCTAATTCTGGTGGAAAATAAGTCAAATTCTGTTTAAAAGGTTAAATTCTGAGAAAAAAGTCAAATTTCTCTCCGCCAGTAAAACACCCACAGAGGCATCGTGGCTGAAATGAAAGGTTGTATTTTTCTGCGTCTGCAAATTGAGACCATGACATGCAGCTTGTGCAACATCATGAGAAACTAAGACACAGTCGAGGCAGGTAGTGCCGACGGGTACATCATCAAACTGCCAATGAGTTCAAAGGATCAGCATGTAAACAAATAACAGGTAGGAGAGGAGGAATGGACTTTTGACAACAGCTGATTAGACTGGAGGTAAAGGGGATTCATAGAGAGGTTCTTGAATGACAAGAGTTCTTCAGTGATGACGTGTCTTTGTAGGCCGACCCCCGGAAGTAAGCATCACAATGGTTCGCTCCAAAAACAGCCAATGGGATTCCTGCATGTGATTTTGGATTATAGCAGAAAATAAAAGTCAAATTTAAAAAAAGTGAAATAATGAGATACATTTAAATTCTGTTAAAAAAAATCTAATTCTTAGAAAGATGTCAAATTCTGGGAAAAAGTCAAATTCTGAGAAAAAAAGTTAAATTCGAAGAAAAAAGTCAGACATTTCAAAAAAGTTAAATTCTTAGAGAAAAGTCCAATTCTGTGAAGTTAGCATCACAATGGTTCGCTCCAAAAACAGCCGGCTTTTGATTTTGGATTATTGCAGAAAATAATCTCAAACAAACGATATGTAGCAGATCCCTCCGAAAGATGGTCGTACTCTTGACTGATGATTTAGAGAGTTACACAAAGACACACAACAACAAATACATGTAAGCTACATCCATATTAGCATTACTTTAGCATACCATTAAACAAGTAAACTTCAAAGCTAAATTATGCTTAAAACATGTATACAATTGCAATGAAAGTAACAAAAACAATGCCATATCCTTTTCAGGTTCAAAGAACACACATTGGGTTATTTACACGATATATTCTTTAAAAGCTCTCTCTCTCTCTGTGTTTCCTTCAGGAGGAAAACGCCGCTCTGCTCGCCGCTCTGACGGACAGCTTGGATGGGATGGTGGATGCAGAAGTGGGCGGGCTCTCCGTCTTCCCCGTCCTGGGGGAGGAGCCTAACCAGGAAGAGGAAGACGAGGACAATCTCTCTCTGAGCGCCGAAGACTTCAGCCAATCACTGGGGTCCGAGACAGAGGACCCATCTCTGGTAAGGACAACTTCCTGTTTCCTCTTTATTTCAACTTTGTATTATTGGAGTGGGAGGGAATTTGGAAGCACGGTCACATGACTTCACGTCACCACCGCTAAGCTAAAGGAGGCTAATGTTGGGCTATAAAGGAACTACAGCACGGTCACATGACTTCACGTCACCACCGCTAAGCTAAAGGTGGCTAATGTTGGGCTATAAAGGAACTACAGCACGGTCACATGACTTCACGTCACCACCGCTAAGCTAAAGGTGGCTAATGTTGGGCTATAAAGGAACTACAGCACGGTCACATGACTTCACGTCACCACCGCTAAGCTAAAGGTGGCTAATGTTGGGCTATAAAGGAACTACAGCACGGTCACATGACTTCACGTCACCACCGCTAAGCTAAAGGTGGCTAATGTTGGGCTATAAAGGAACTACAGCACGGTCACATGACTTCACGTCACCACCGCTAAGCTAAAGGTGGCTAACGTTGGGCTATAAAGGAACTACAGCACGGTCACATGACTTCACGTCTCCACCGCTAAGCTAAAGGCGGCTAATGTTGGGCTATAAAGGAACTACAGCACGGTCACATGACTTCACGTCACCACCGCTAAGCTAAAGGAGGCTAATGTTGGGCTATAAAGGAACTACAGCTCGGTCACATGACTTCACCACCGCTAAGCTAAAGGTGGCTAATGTTGGGCTATAAAGGAACTACAGCACGGTCACATGACTTAAAGTCACCACCGCTAAGCTAAAGGAGGCTAATGTTGGGCTATAAAGGAACTACAGCACGGTCACATGACTTCACGTCACCGTCGCTAAGCTAAAGGTGGCTAATGTTGGTCGGATGATGTTTAGTCATAGTTTAAAACGTGAAAATCTCTTCCGAAAAAACACGTTACAAACTAAGACACCAGGGAACAATAAGTGGTTAAATGCTGACTCATTCCAGGTATAAGGACTCATTCCTGCACCTTTCTCTGCAGATAACATGAAGTGTAACGCTCACTTAATCTAATTTCCCCTGACCTCTCTGTAGCCGCCACCATTTGCACATGTACCCCCTACTCTCAAAAGCTTGATATTCCTCCCCTCATGTTTTTCTGTCAGAAGTTCTCGTGGATCAAAACTCTCCGCCTGTTGAATCTTTTCATAAACGCTTCAAAGTCAAACCTTTTCCCATGATCCCCCTCTCTCTTTTCTCCCCGGTATCTTAATCTGTGTTGCGTTTGCTAACCTTGATGTTCCCCTTGTTGGCCTGCGAGGTTCAAAGTCTGCGTCTGAACTCCAGGAAAACCAGAGGCACGCTGTGACCTTTCATCCAGTGTGTGTGTGTGTGTGTGTGTGTGTGTGTGTGTGTGTGTGTGTGTGTGTGTGTGTGTGTGTGTGTGTGTGTGTGTGTGTGTGTGTGTGTGTGTGTGTGTGTGTGTGTGTGTGTGTGTGTTATATTTCTGTATTTATTAGCACCGCGTGTCCTTCCAGAAATAGAGAGAGAGTCCACACTGCAAATTATCATGCAGAGTTCGTGCAGTGATTAGGATTGTAATTGTATTTAATTAAAGGTCACCCCTGGATTTCCACTCATTTTTAATGTAGATCTAAGCTTAGACTTAATGTTCCCACGTCTTTGGTGGAATATTAACTTTTTTATTTTTTTTTGGGCTCGTGAAGGAGGAACATCTTTACCCACTTGCAGGAAGTTGGTGATTATTGATAGAAACTCTGATAATAAGACTGAAAAAGGACTCTTTAAAGTAGAGACACTACATACTGATATACAACTGAACATCAACAGGAGAGGACTCTTTAAAGTAGAGACACTACATACTGATATACACCTGAACATCAGCAGGAGAGGACTCTTTAAAGTAGAGACACTACATACTGATATACACCTGAACATCAGCAGGAGAGGACTCTTTAAAGTAGAGACACTACATCCTGATATCCACCTGAACATCAGCGGGAGAGGACTCTTTAAAGTAGAGACTCTACATACTGATATACACCTGAACATCAGCAGGAGAGGACTCTTTAAAGTAGAGACACTCCATCCTGATATACACCTGAACATCAGCAGGAGAGGACTCTTTAAAGTAGAGACACTCCATCCTGATATACACCTGAACATCAGCAGGAGAGGACTCTTTAAAGTAGAGACACTACATACTGATATACACCTGAACATCAGCAGGAGAGGACTCTTTAAAGTAGAGACACTCCATCCTGATATACACCTGAACATCAGCAGGAGAGGACTCTTTAAAGTAGAGACACCACATACTGATATACACCTGAACATCAGCAGGAGAGGACTCTTTAAAGTAGAGACACTCCATCCTGATATACACCTGAACATCAGCAGGAGAGGACTCTTTAAAGTAGAGACACTACATACTGATATACAACTGAACATCAGCAGGAGAGGACTCTTTAAAGTAGAGACACTACATACTGATATACAACTGAACATCAACAGGAGAGGACTCTTTAAAGTAGAGACACTCCATCCTGATATACACCTGAACATCAACAGGAGAGGACTCTTTAAAGTAGAGACACCACATACTGATATACAGCTGAACATCAACAGGAGAGGACTCTTTAAAGTAGAGACACTACATACTGATATACACCTGAACATCAGCAGGAGAGGACTCTTTAAAGTAGAGACACTCCATCCTGATATACACCTGAACATCAGCAGGAGAGGACTCTTTAAAGTAGAGACACTACATACTGATATACAACTGAACATCAACAGGAGAGGACTCTTTAAAGTAGAGACACTCCATCCTGATATACACCTGAACATCAACAGGAGAGGACTCTTTAAAGTAGAGACACCACATACTGATATACACCTGAACATCAGCAGGAGAGGACTCTTTAAAGTAGAGACACTACATACTGATATACACCTGAACATCAGCAGGAGAGGACTCTTTAAAGTAGAGACACTGTTTAGTACTCTGAACATGTATGTTCTCTCAGCTGGTTTATGTGTTTTCAGCCCTCCCTCTCTATCTTTTCACACAGTGCTGATGGATGCCTCCCTCTCTCTCTCTCTCTCTCTCTCTCTCTCTCTCTCTCTCTCTCCCCCGTGCTCTCCCTCTCTCTCTCTCTCTCCCTCTCTCTCTCTCTCTCTCTCTCTCTCCCTCTCTCTCTCTCTCTCTCTCTCTCTAGGCCCCTCCATCTTTCCCTGAATCAGAGTTCTAGGAACTGACCTTGTTGTTCTCCCTCTCTCTCTCTCTCTCCCTCTCTCTCTCTCTCTCTCTCTCTCTCTCTCTCTCTCTTCCTCTCTCTCTCTCTCTCTCTCTCTCTCTCTCTCTCTAGGCCCCTCCATCTTTCCCTGAATCAGAGTTCTAGGAACTGACCTTGTTGTTCTCCCTCTCTCTCTCTCTCTCTTCCTCTCTCTCTCTCTCTCTCTCTCTCCCTCTCTCTCTCTCTCTCTTCCTCTCTCTCTCTCTCTCTCTCCCTCTCTCTCTCTCTCTCTCTCTCTCTCTCTCTCTCTCTCTAGGCCCCTCCATCTTTCCCTGAATCAGAGTTCTAGGAACTGACCTTGTTGTTCTCCCCTCTCTCTCTCTCTCTCTCTCCCTCTCTCTCTCTCTCTCTCTCTCTCCCTCTCTCTCTCTCTCTCTCTCTCTCTCTCTCTCTCCCTCTCTCTCTCCCTCTCTGCACCTGACACAACCCCCCGAAAAAACCATGAAACCCAGAGTTGAAAGAAGTAGATGTTCTGTAAAAGTCCTGCATTCAACATACTGTACTTCAGTAAAAGTACAAAAGTATAAGCATCAAAATATCCTTAAAGTACCAACATATGTCGAGTAACTAAAGTCAGATGAGGTGCAGTCGAAGTAGAAGTGTAATAGCATAAAGTGAACATACCCAGTACAAATACCTCCAACAATACAAGTTAAAAGTACAATGTTTCCCTTGTGTTGTGTTGGAGAAGTATTAAGTAGCAGTAAATACACAAGTATGTCAAAAAGTACAATACTGTAGTAAAAGTACTTAAAGCACCGTTAGTGTTGGTGTTGCCCTACTCTCCTCGTGTTCAGCCTGAAAGCTCTGCAGCTCCACTGAAGCAGGAAGAGTGTCTCTGCAGTGAAACCTCGTCTGCTCGCTTATCGTCACGAGGAATCCAGAGCACTTCCTTGATTTGAGGTAAACTCCTCAGCTAAAGCTTCCAGGGTTTTTCTGTGATTTAGCATCGGATCACAAAGGAGCGATTGTTTTGCAGGCATGCCGCTCGGATGAATACCGAAACGTTCGGCGAGCCTTTCTATTTGTAATTACACACCGCACTATAAAACACTCAGAGGACGGCTGTGAAGCTTTACAATGAGAGGAAGGGTGTGTCGCAGCACGGAACAACAGGGACTCCTCTAGAACCTACAACCTTAAGATCTGTTACATAACAGGCCGTTCAATTAAGTCATATTACATACAAAGAGCATTTCATCACTCAAAGTGAAAGAATCAGGACTATTCGTCTGGTGCCTCGTTTGAGTCCTGAAATACATATTGGATACATTGCTGGAATTATTGGAGCAATCACAATAAGTTATTGGATGCTTTGTCATTCAAGGCCGGCTTATTGATTCAACACAAGGCAAAGGAAACGGCATAGAAATTATGTTTTTATGAAAAAAGCCTGGAGAGCACTCGCTTGGTGGATCGATTTGACGGCATTCTCTGTGTGTGTGTGTGTGTGTGTGTGTGTGTGTGTGTGTGTGTGTGTGTGTGTGTGTGTGTGTGTGTGTGTGTGTGTGTGTGTGTGTGTGTGTGTGTGTGTGTGTGTGTGTGTGTGTTTACAGTACACAGTTGTTACTGTTAAAAAAAACATCAGTCTTACTTATTAGGATGTAAACACAGATATATTGCATTTAAAGATTTGATCAATGATACCTTAATTGGAAAATGATTGATAAAAGACACTGGTGTTTAGAAAAAGGCACGACGTGGACTTTTCATAGAGGAAGGTGACCAGAGGAAGGTGACCAAAGGAAGGTGACCAGAGGAAGGTGACCAAAGGAAGGTGCCCAGAGGAAGGTGACCAGAGGAAGGTGACCAGAGGAAGGTGACCAGAGGAAGGTGACCAGAGGAAGGTGACCAGAGGAAGGTGACCAGAGGAAAGTGACCAGAGGAAGGTGACCAGAGGAAGGTGACCAGAGGAAGGTGACCAGAGGAAGTTGAACAGAGGAAGGTGACCAGAGGAAGGTGACCAGAGGAAGGTGACCAGAGGAAGGTGACCAGAGGAAGTTGAACAGAGGAAGGTGACCAGAGGAAGGTGACCAGAGGAAGATGACCAGAGGAAGGTGACCAGAGGAAGGTGACCAGAGGAAGGTGACCAGAGGAAAGTGACCAGAGGAAGGTGACCAGAGGAAAGTGACCAGAGGAAGGTGACCAGAGGAAGGTGAACAGAGGAAGGTGACCAGAGGAAGGTGACCAGAGGAAGGTGACCAGAGGAAAGTGACCAGAGGAAGGTGACCAGAGGAAGGTGACCAGAGGAAGGGGCATTCCTGTCAAATTGGTGGAAATGAAAATGACTTTAATGACTTTCGGAGCTCCATTACCGGGATAAGAGCAGGTTGGCAGTAAAGGAAGCCAGAGTGATGCCAAGCTGCTCCTGATATCTGTGAGCGTGTGGATTACACACTGCTTTAAATCTGTCACATTATACATGGCATTAACACGCTGGTTACAAAAGGCCAGCAGGTGATTGTTTAGTCCATAACAAACATTCAGAGATAGTGGGTGTTTCTCAATGTCGAGGACGCTTCCTTGGTAGGACATGTCTTCCGAGTCAGGTCCTTCAGAAGCGAGGCAAGAATCCTTCCTAGCCTCGGAAAACGAAGAATGGTGGAACAGGCTAACAGGCTAACAGGTGTGCGTCATATGAGAGGCCCCGCCTTAAATGGAACGTGATTTCCGCCAAAGATTTGGAAATTGGTCCGTGCGCAAAGCATTGTGGGGATTTTAAGACCGCGGAGTCTACACATGTGCAGCCTCGAAATGTCCCGCTACGAAGTACGCCGGCCTCGGTAGAATTCCAAGTATGCTGGACATTGGAACAGTCCTTCAGCGGGACTCGACATTGAGAAACACCCCCTGAGAGGTCAAACCAGCAGATTCCATCATCTTATAATCAGTTGGTCACATGACTGCTCTGCCCTCGACTCACCTTGCCTGGTTCTGCTGGTTATCAGTCAGAATCCGAGTAAACGGGTGAATCAGTTACGGCTGTCGGTTTCCCTCAGCACTCTGAAGGTCAGAGGAGGAAGAGAGGCCGGTTAGTGGAGAGGAACCTGATGAAACGCAGCGTAAGGTCGACGTGTTGAAACCACTTCATCATGCTGACCTCACCCGTCAGAGCGCGGAGGGTTTCTGACACGGTGACTTTGAGTGTTAGAAAGCATCCTGTGTGCATGAAGAGAGAGAAACATGGAGGCTATAATAATGCATTTTATTTATAGAGCGCTTTTCTAGAAACTCAAAGAGTGAAAAATCATCAAAACACAATTAAAACAACACACTTAAAATATATATTGGAGACTGCAGACCTCTGCTGTTGCTATTCTATTCTAAGCAATGGTTTCTAATTCAATTGTTGACCTTTGACTTCATCCGTGGTACAGATTCCAGCTTAATGCAGCTTTCTTTTACTCAGAAGGTTTCCAATGCCATGCCAAGTGTCATTCCCAAACTGTAGCTTTGTGCACAATCTTTTGAATCTTAAGTTTCACAAACGTTGGATCTGGTTTTTCTGCAACCCTGGTGACGAAAGAAACCAAAAACACGAGTTCAATATTGGTTTCTTTACCATTACATTGTAGAATAATCGATGTATTTGACCTTTGACTTCATCCGTGGTACAGGTTCCAGCTTAATGCAGTTTTCTTTTACCAAGAAAGAGATAAGTCTGTTTGAATATCAAACTGTCAACTTGTGATTGGGTTTGTTTGATTGACTTCTGCCTAAACCTGAAAACGGCTTGATTCTTTCCAAAAGGACACTTGGGACAGACTTGAATCTTTCCTCTGTATTTGAGTGATTCCTTTTTGCTTCATTCAGCCTCTTCTTAGCCTCTTGATGCTCATTTAGTCATTTAGCTTGAAAACCTTTAACACAAAACATATTTTCATTCATTTTTGGCAAATAAACACTTCAATAAAAAACATGCCATCCTTTAACAAGCACTTTCATTTCTGCTCCATAATCAAGTTACAGTTCAACCTAACATCTGATCAAAAGTAACTGCATCTCAACAAAGTAAATTATATTCCAGCATCTTATGTTTTAGCTTCTTACTTCATAGGACTAGAAATAATAACACATGTAATCAAACATGGTTAAACCAGACTAACACATCCACAAATATTCACAAATCTGCTATTTTCAGTTCTTAAACCCTTGACTTTTTGTAAGGAACACAGGGGGTGTTTCTCAATGTCGAGTAAAGCTGCTACAGAGCCACTATTTCAAGCATACTAGGTCATCGAGTGCCGCCGAAGGACTGTTCCAATGTCCAGCATACTTGGAATTCTACCGAGCCCGGCGTACTTCGTTTGGAGACATTTCGAGGCCTCACATGTGTCGACTCCGCGGTCTTAAAATCCCCACAATGCTTTGCGCACGGACCAATTTCCCCAAGTCTGTGGCGGAAAATGTAAGGCGGGGCCTCTCACGTGACGCACACTTGCTCGCCTGTTCCACTCTTCGTTTTCCGAATGCCAGGAAGGATTCTTGCCTCGCTTCTGAAGCAAGTGACTCGGAAGACATGTGCTACCAAGCAAGCGTACTCGACATTGAGAAACACCCAGGGATTTCAGCCTTTGCAGACCATTTACATGCACAGAAACAAAGAGCACACTACAGGAGAGGGAACACCATTAAAAACACAACAGGGCCTTTTTAATTCAATGTGTTGCCTCATCACCGCAGTAACACTTCTCCATGAATCGTCCAATTAGTGCCATTTCTCAGATGTCCTTCCTGAAAACTCTGTGTTTTCTGTCTCTGCTAAATATAATATAATAACTACACTGCTGCTATCATGATGTCCACCTGCAGGGGCCACTTAGCTGTAGACACACACACACCTCACACAACATGTGTTTACCATGACCCGGCGTCTGGTTAAAGCAAGACAACACACCACTGCAGAAATACTCATTTAATTTGATTTGTAGTGGTATTCCCTTTCCTTGGAAGGACTTTAGACTCACTAGGGTGTGACATGCATTGTGTAAATACTCTAGGACCTCAATATATAAATTAGATAATCAGCTGTGTTTCCATTGTGTTCACTATCAGTGGCAAAGATAGCAAGAACACATCCATCGTAATAACATTATGCTGTGTGTGTGTGTGTGTGTGTGTGTGTGTGTGTGTGTGTGTGTGTGTGTGTGTGTGTGTGTGTGTGTGTGTGTGTGTGTGTGTGTGTGTGTGTGTGCGTTTCATCCTCTATTCTCTTCAGTTGAGCGGTTTTCTGTCACATGACTGCTGTCTCTGCCCTCTACTGGTGAGAAGTGGTACTGCAGGCAGCGTATGTGTGTGTGTTTACAATACACACATCAATCAGTTTAAAATATTATTAGTTTTATTGATTAGAATAAAACACGTATTTATGAGCTGCCATAACGTTTAATTTAACACGTGAACTTATCACAACTGATTACATCCATTGCATTTATTGTAACTGCTTTCATATATTAACACTTTATTGATATGAAGATGCGGAGAAAAGCACATTTGGAGTAAAAACCGACATATTGCATTAAAGACTTGATAATTGAAACCTTTATTGCTAGATTTACAGAAATTAAGAGACAAAAAACACGAGTTTTG